>JBBPBX010022511.1:16643-36913 GCA_038048925.1 Garcialebias charrua
TGTTTTTTTCTCAGGAGAGGTTGCACATTCATGAAGTGGGCCCTTTGCTGACATCTGGTGCTCATTTCATGTATGTGCAACCTCTCCTGAAAACAAAACATGCAACACGGCGAAAAGGAACTTTGCTGTTTGTTGTTCATCACTCAAAATAACTTCTTCTTCACGAACTGAAGCCATATCGCTAATATCTACAGTTTTAAATGGCTAAATTCGACGGATGCGTTTATATTTTTGTCCATTGTATTCAATGTGCGGTTGGAGCAAAGTTCTTTATCTGACGTTACAATCACGTGACCGGAAAAACCCGAATTTACCGTGTAAAAAAACGGCGCTAATTTTAAACTATTTTTGAGAGGAATTTTCATTCATTTCACATTATTTTAGCAAAAACGGTCAGGGGTCAATCTTAATATTTATATATGTTGTGCCATTTTTTGAAAATTAAATCGACAGCTACATCAAGCTGCATGGTGGCTGACTGAAGGAGTTTACTGGTGACATTGATGATGGACAGAATTTCAAACCAGACCACTGTCCAAATCTGAAATCTGAAAGACCCAATTTCTTCTGCCAATGATTGAGCCTCGATTCTTACAGCAGGATCATTTGCCTTATTTCTGATCTCAGTCAAGGCTTCTCTGACTTTGTCACTTTGGTGATATAAAGGCTGAATACTGTTGATTCTGCTCTCCCACCTTGTCTCACTCCATGGTTTGAGTGTGTGGTTGACATGCTCCTTGAGGATGGCCCACCTCTGAGGAGCAGCAGAGAACAAGTTGTACAGCTTCTGAACTATGCCAAAGTAGTTGATGGCATCTAATGATTGCTTTGCTGAGTCTGCAACAGTTAGATTTAATGTGTGTGCCCCACATGGAACATAAAGTACACGACAATTTATTTGACTCAGCCTGGCCTGCACACCTTTATTTTTCCCCTTCATGTTTGAGCCATTATCATAAGACTGACCCCATTATCATAAGACTGACCCCATTATCATAAGACTGACCCCATTATCATAAGACTGACCCCTTAGCATTAGCGAGCACCAACTCCGTGTGCAAATGAAAAAACTGTAAAACCATGCAACGGCAAAAAACACATTGGTCAAAATGTACTCTAAAAATAGTGATAAAACGTTTTTTTTTGTTTCCTATTAAGCACATAACAGTCACTTACCTCAGATAAAGACTTTGTGATCCAGAGAAGGAAAGAGGATGAAAAACAGGAAGCACGAGCTTCCTGTTTTTCATCCTGGTGTGTCCTTCATGGGGCCCCCTAGTGGCCACGGGGCCCTAAGCAGCCGCTTAGTTCGCTTATAGGCAGGTCCGGCCCTGCATACAGCTAACCCCTTTCGGGTGAATTATATCTTTATCAATGTTGTTTGATATTATTCGAACCTGAGGCAGATGGACAGCCGTTCTTCTGCTGAAATTGCGCGCCTGTAGTTGGTGTCCTGCTGGGTGATGCGGCCACCTACGCGGGACAGCAGGTCGTCGAACTGGGCTCGTGTGAGACGGAAATACCGCTGAAAGCGATGCTCGTCTGCGCGCAGCTCCTGGATCAGGTGGTGAAATTCACCAAACTGCAGCCGCCTCTGTATGGTGGGGTGGAGCCAGTATCGGCGTTGTGCACGGCGTCTGCGTGCTGCTGCTTTGTTCATTAGGTACACCAGAGCAATTCTTCGTACTACGTCCGCCATTTTTCATAGACCGGAAGAAAACAAACCCAACCGGAAAGGGACCATGAACGCTCCTCCTCCTCACTGCGTGTCATCAGACGCGTTCGATGTGAACAGACATCTGTTGACATGCAGCCAACCCAGCACGTCAGGCGCATCTGAGAGGCGCAAGATGCGTTTGGTCTGAACGTAGCATTAGAGTAATCCGAAAGTAATGTAACTAAGTTACTTTCAGAACTGAGTAACTAAGTAGTGTAATATGTTACTTTTTTTAAAAGTAACTTGTAATGTGTAACTAATTACTTATTTTGGGTAACTACCCCAACACTGTACATAACTGATAAAATACTATATTCTACTGATTTCTGGAATTTCAATAAATTTAGCTGAAGAAACAAGGTGTTTGATGGGTGACTGAAATGTTTTCTGGTGATTACTCTTACAGCTCTCTTTTGTAAAATAAAAACAGGCTTTGTAATTGTTTTGCACGCTTTTCCCCAAACCTCAATACAATAGATTAAATGTGGAACAATGATTGTGTTATACAACATATACAGAGCTTTATCAATTAAAAAATCCCTGACTTTATATACAGGTACATGAACACACAGCATGACAATCACAAACACCTGGACAACAAAATGGAGGGACCAGGGAGTGTAGGGATGGGGACCCACCACCTGAGAGCAACATGCTTACAACTGTTATCTTGAAGTTCTAGGGTGTAGAGAGCCACAGAAACGGTTATGGTAGGCCGGATTTGGCCCACGGGCCTTGAGTTTGACACATGCGATCTAGTGGTACTAAAAGTAACAAAAGAAGAAAAAAAAAACAGCCAAATATGTCAGCAGTTTAGCTAACAGACTTTGGAATGGGTACATTTTGTCCTTGTCAAACCTGTTGAAGAGAACCAAACTAAATACTCTGAAACTCAAACAACTTACTGTATAACAGTTCATGCACCGCTAGTTGGCAGTGTAGTGCAAATATTGCATAACTTGCTGGGTACCAATTGTTGAATTTAATTTGTAGATTAGAATTAGCTTCCCCTAATTTTCATAAGACATCAGTGCTTTTGAAATTGCGGACCTAAATAAATTAATAAGTGCTTTAGAAATAGCGGAACTAAATTTTGGATTAGCGCTGCCCACCACTGTGTGTACGTCGTAAAACCGCCGTCCATAAAACAGCTACTTTTCCACAGCTGCTACCTGTTTCTGCCGGTCCAGCTTGCTCCAACAAGTTTTGTTTTGTTTTTTGAATGTCCACAGGACCAGACTTAGCTTTTTTAGAGAGTACAGGCAGCTGTAGCCTCCGCAGCTAGTACAACCGGAACCGGAAACTGCCAGAAACAGCGTACCTTGGCTTTTCTAAATAAATATTTCAAAATGATTCTTTTTTTTTTTAATGGAAGGTGCGTCGTAACCGCGAAACATTGTAACTTGAGGCCGTCGTAAGTGGAGGACTACCTGTATTTATATTTTGACAAATATTATCAGTTGGATCAATTAAAACTATCCCAAACAGCAAGATAGGTGTTTTTAAATAAACCATGGGAACAAACTGAAAGTTATGCACCATAACTCATGTTCCCTGAAGGAAGGGAATGAGGTGCAACATATGCTATGGGAATTGCGCCCCCGCGCAATTACCTGAAGGAATACATTCATGCCTTTATGGCAAGGGTGTCAGCGTAGCGCCAGAGGCCCCTCCCTCTGGGTACTTAAGCCGCTGACATCCATCCAACTTTCTCCAAAATGCACTTCACCGAGCTTTCAGCATTGAAAGGGCCAGATATGTTGCACCTCGTTCTCTTCCTTCAGGGAACATGAGTTATGGTGCATAACTTTCAGTTCCCTTTCAGTCATGTTCTCTCGGTGCAACATATGCTATGGGAACGTAATTCATTCACGCCCTTGAAATGCTCAGTAAAATGCATGCTAGTGTGAACGTCTGCCCTTGACCAGCAGGCATCTCAAGGCTACTTTCTACTGTGTGTTAGAAAGAACAGCCTGAGTGACATCACACGCAGTAACATCCAAACTGTAATGCTTTGCAAAAGTGTTTATTGAGCTCCAGTTCGCCGTAGCACAAATGTCTGCAACTGGTACACCCTTGAACAGTGACCACGAAGTGGCCAAGCCCCGAGTAGAGTGAGCGTGCACTCCAGAGGGCACCTGTTGACCTTTGCTACTGTACGCCCTTTTTATGGCCTCAGTCACCCAGTGTGAGAGGTGTTGCTTTGATAGGGCCTTTCCGGTAGCAGGTGCTGCAAAGCACACAAACAGTTGATTTGTTCTTCTCCATTCGGCTGTTCTCTGCATGTAAGTGCGTAAAGCTCTCATGGGGCAGAGAGCCTTCAGTCTTTCCTGTTCCTGAGTGAGGACAGGACCAGGTGGAAAAGAGGAGAGATCAAAGTCCAGACAAGACCTTGGGGATATATGCGGGATTAGGCCTTAGGGTGATCTTTGATCCTTCAGGGACGAATCTGGTACACATTGGATGTACAGACAAGGCAAGGAGGTCACCCACGCGTTTCGCCGAGCAAAGGGCCAAGAGTAGAGCGGTTTTATAAGATAATAAACCTATCTTAATCTCGCTCAGTGGCTCGAATGGAGGATCATAAAGAGCCCCCAAGACTAGACTAAGATCCCAACCATGGGTCAGGATCCTGCTGGGTGGTCTCATTCTTAGCACGCCCTTCATAAATCTTTTTATGATTGGATACGCGTCAGGCGTCCTGTTTCCCCAGCCTTCGTGACAGGCTGAAATTACTGATAGGAACACCTTAATTGTTGAGAAAGAACAACCTTTTTCCAGTAAGTCCTGAAGAAAAGTCAGGAGCTGAGCCAAGTCACATGAATAAGAAATAATATTTCTTTCTATGCACCAAGCTTAAAAAATATGCAATTTCTGTGCGTAAAGAGATTGTGTTGACACAGCTTGGGCATTTTGAATGGTTTTTGCCACATTTTCCAGAAGGCCTGATGCCACCAGCTTGTTCTTTTCTGCCACCAAGCTGAAATTTTTAACAGCTTCCAACCTAAGTGGCAAGACCGCTCCTTCTGGTGACATAGTGTGTCCCTGAAGAGGAACAGTTGGTGGAACCAGTTCTCCTCCAAGGGCCCTGGATTCTGTGATCCCCTGAGGGTCAACCATGTTAGGGAGGAAGCCTTTTTGCCGATGTGCTGCCACACTGCTCTGATCGAGAGTGTTCAAGGGCAGAGGTAATCTGTCATCCTTATTAGACAAAAGTGGAACAGAATGTCTGTTTTTCCTCTTCTTGTTGGGGTTCATAGGATTGAGGAGCTGCAAGTTTTGTAAGCGAGCAGATCTCCTGATCCCAACCCGTTTCCTGTTTGGGTTTGGTTTACTGGTCTCCGGGCTTAACAGAGCGTTGGAGCAAGACAAACCGCCCGGGGTCTGTGTTTCACCCGGTGGGGGGATATTGTTTAAGAGCAAAGCTGAAGCAGTACAATGAGTACGGTCACATGCTGCAGGATAACTGCTTGAACATTACGTGTCGCCCATCAATGATAAGGGGACAGCTGCAGCGTGAGAACGTGGAGATGGTCCTTTGTACTTGGCAGACTTTAAATTGGTTGGTGACAGAGAGCTCAGTTCCCCTCGATTAAAAGGAGGAGGAATCTGATTCAGCCCTGGTCTGTTTACACACACAGCAGTTTGATCACAATCGCCTTTGTGAACGTGTGAAGCTGATGGTAGCCTTTGGGCTACTGCCGTGGCCCCCCCGGCCCTTACTGGGAGCCAGGAAGGTGGGTCGTCAGACTCTGTCGGCGCATCCCTGGGGCGCGGACATGTCACGTGTTTGCTTGGTTTGTGTATTGTCCGCCCCGTGGTTCACAACGAAGTGGGGGCTGGAACACGTGACCCCCCTCACCTGTCTCCGTGAGGAGTGTGAGGGATGCTTGCAGATGCCTCTGTGCTCGTCCGTTACAGACGGAACAGAGGCACCCTGCTAAGGCTTATTGATTAGGCTAACACTCCGTGAGCCGTGAGGGAGGTGGGGAGGTGACCCTCTCCCTTCATGATGGCTGGCAGTTCTGCTGAAGTTATTGATTTTTTTTAGTCAATATAACAGAGAGGAGCTGTTTCTTTTAGCTTTATTTGTGCTTAAGTGTAACAACATATTTGACTTTATTTCACTTACAGCAGGAAAAACATGATTTGTGCATGCAACAGAGTTACCAGCTTTTTGTACCATGTTACAAATAAAGTCTGGACATGAAAAGATCATTCCCCGTACCGCTTGGGCAGGTGATCGTGTAAACCCAAGACGTGGACCTGGTTCATCAGGCACACTTTTGTCTGGTGTCCCGGTTCGCCGAGGAGGCCCTGTGTCTGACCGTCTGGCGGGGAACAAACCTGTTTTTGCTCCAAGCGTGTTCTGTTCGATGTGGGCCCGGCGGTTGATGTTACCGGTGCTCGTCCTCGTACGTCGGTTGCTTCTGCGGTGGAGCACGTGTTGCTGAGCGATGGCGAGGCTGCACAGGTCTGTCCCCAACTGACTCCCTAGGGAGGGTGAAGGTTCTCCTGGGGATGCCCACCCGGAGAGCTTTGGCCTGTTTGCGCCTCTGGTCCAGCTCAGTCTGAATTCGATCCAGAGCTTTCCCAAACAAACTCGCCGGTTCTATCGAGTGGTGGAGAAAAGGCACTTTTGTCCCTCGGGGAGGTCAGTTAAGGTCATCCACAGATGACATATCACAATGACCACTTCAGCCATGCCTCTGCCTTGAGCAACAACAGTTGTTCCCATCATGTGGAGCACAAAGTCTGTTGCACTGCGGGCTTCGTCCAGTAAGTCAGCAGCTGCTTGTTTGTCTGTAGTTACCTGGAGTTGCTGCAGTTTTTTGGTCAGGTAAGCCTGCATCAACGCGGACGCGTTCATCGCGCGCGCCATGAGTCCCTGAGCTCTGTAGCATTTCTCGAGCAGAGAAGCTGAACCTCGACAAGCTTTGCTAGGGATAGTTGGTATTGTCCCGAATGACTTGGAAGCCAGGTGACACACCAGTGTGTCCTCAATTTGAGGCACGTTGGTTATTCCCACCTCATCCATCCTGTCCACGTCGAGAAACTGCGGGAGTGGTATCAGCATGGGAGCTCAGGGCTTAGCCCAGGTGCGAGTCAGCTCTGTAAGGAAGTCCGGGAACATGGGCATCCTTTGCCTCGTGGCGGCCTGCTGCTTTGAATAAAAATAGTTTCCTACCAGCCTCGTGACCTGTTGACGTGGCGGAGGTTCTGGCCATTGGATCTGCAGCGCGTCCGTTGCTCTGCGACACAGGTCGAACAGAGCAGGGATGGAAAAGTCAGTCTCCGGGAGCATAGGTACCGGGGTGCGGGAGAGATCTTCTCCCTGTTCCTCATATTAAACGTCTGCGTCCTCCGTGGAAAATTTGCCTGAGGCTGAAATTGAGATCTTTTCCTCGTTCATAATGCCTCAAGTGTTGAATTCGACTGTTAAGTCCACCATGGGAGCCAGCACATCTGGGCTGTCGCCCCATTCGACTCGTGTGCTGTCGTCCAGAGCCATGTTCTCGAGCTCCGGCGTAGGAGTGAGGGGCTCGGTGGTGTCTGAGTCCGCTGGCGCTGCGGCGGCACCCTTGGCCTTGGCGACAAAGTCCGCCCGGTGCCTCATCAACGTCTCCAGTATCTGGCTGCAATGTGGGCAAGAGTCGGGCACATCCAACGCCATTTTAGCGTGTAACATCCCCAAGCAGACGGGACAGGCCTCGTGGGTGTCCGTCGTTGCGAGGGAGAAACCATATCAGCTAGGACAGGCGCGCGAGGTTGGGCTCGCCGTCCTGCTGGTTTTCCTTAGAAGTCTTGTCTTTCGCTTTCCTTTCACCGGAGGCATGTCCGAGATAAGGTGAGCAAGTCCTTCCAGAATTCTTTTTTTTTTCTTGCGAAGTCTACTCCGTCGCGTCGCTTTTGTTGGCTAGCCCGCTACGAGTTAGCCGGTGTAGTGGTTGTTCCCGCAGTTAGCGCCGTCGAGTGAAGCAGTCTACGGAGAGAGGAGAAGAATAAACTTCGGGATTAAGAGAAAATGTGCCGGACTAGCTTTTGCTAGCCCAGTAGTACGCAGGAATAATTCTCCGTACGCTCTGTGTAGGGAGCAAGCTCATCTCTGGTTGAGCGATGAAGCACCAGAGAAGTCCCGCGAAGAGAGGTAGTTCAGGTTTAAGCGAGGTGAAGGGCAAAAAGAGAAAGTTGGATGGGCGTCAGCGGCTTAAGTACCCAGAGGGAGGGGCCTCTGGCGCTACGCTGACGCCATTGCCGTAAAGGCATGAATGTATTCCTTCAGGTAGTGCTGGGCAACGCTAATCCAAAAATTAGTTCCGCTATTTCAAAAGCAATAATTAATTTATTTAGGTCCGCTATTTCAAAAGCACTAATGTCTTATGAAAATTAGGGGAAGCTAAATTCTAAACCGCTATTTAAATTAAACAATTGGTAGCCAGCAAGTTATGCAATATTTGCACTACACTGCCAACTAGCGGTTATACACCTTTATCCTACCTCTTAACACCGATTCGCTTGGGATGTCATCTCCTACAATACACCTTTCGCTCCAGAAGACGACACAGGTTGTTGAATTTTGGTGATTTTCTTTTGTTGACTGTAAAAGAAAAATGTGGTTAATTTAGTCCAGGAACTGTTTTTTATTTTTTTACTAACAGAATGTAATCACATGATGTTAATGTACTAACTATAACCTGTTGGAGTTATTTGAATTATGTTTTATAGACATAAATGTGTCAAGCTAGCTTCTATTTTTTCTCCCTTGTACTTTGTAACACCAGAGGTGGGTAGAGTATTCAAAATTTTTACTCAAGTAAAAGTATTGTTACTTGAACCAAATATTACTCAAGTAAAAGTAGTGAGTAGGCATCCAAAAATTTACTTGAGTAAAAGTAAAAAAGTACTTTGATTATAACCTACTCAAGTAGTGAGTAACTGCGGAGTACCATCTCGTGTCATTAAATTATAACATGCAAATGGATTTACAAGGAAACATAACTTTTAATGAGACTGAATATACATTGTTATAAATAAAAACACAAAGGCAAAAGGATTTAGAAATAAACCACTTATCTTTTACATTGTTATAAATAAAAATAAATAAAAAACACAAAGGCAACTGTATCCAAAATAATTCAGCTAAATACTGTATTAATAAACGACTTTCTGCAAAACTTTGTTTCTACCAGTTGGAACTCATTTTCTTACATTTTGACATCCTATAAACAGAACTAACTGTTTAAGTATAAACTGAAACACAGTCCTACACATCAGGCAAAGGACTGTGTATTCCTGAACTTAATCAGTAGAACAACTGACAGCATAAACTCAGTGAAACATTATTCAATAATGTGACTGTTAAGCTTTAAGAGTAGCTGGCTCTCAAGGTTTTTGCAGTGAAGCTGTGATCTCTTAGCAGTTAAAAGGAGTCCTGCATGACTAAAGAGTCTCTCACAAGCTGCAGATGCTGGAAGACTTGTGTTGACTTTGAGTGACAACCGCTTGATTTGAGGAAAAGAGTGTAACAGATCCATACCTCCAGTAGATGGACATGAAAGATACCTCTCCAGCTCTCCTGATTTTCTGGTCTTAATGGATCCAAAGAAGTCTTCTTCATCAGAGTGGCTGCTGTTTGTGCTGTTGTCATCATCAGTGTTAGTGTCCAAGTCATCCTTGATGTAGTTGAGACCTTTAAAAACATTTTTGCAAAGAATTACTACACTTATGCATTATTTATAGCATGTGTATGTAATGTTTTGTTATGTGCACACACACACTGATGTTTTTATATTTACCAGATTTTAAGATCCCATCCAGCAGGGCATCGATGAGAGGTGCACACACTTTGCAAGATGAGACAAGCTTCTTCCTTGTCTTGCAACTGGTGTAGTGTTGGCAGGAGGAAGCCCATGTGCACAGAAGATTCTCACACTCTTCATCGGTGGCTCATCAGAGGAGGAGGATTTTCGCTTCTTGTTGGAATCTACCAACTCAGTGTATTTCATCAAGCTGTTCGAGTGGATCCTCTGTTCACAAATAAATAAATAAATAAATAAAACAGAATAAGAATATATAATCCACACATCAAACATTTCAGATAAACCTATTACATTTTCAAAGACATGCCAAAGCATTGAGTTAATAATAATGATTTAAAAAAGCTGGTCCTCTGGACATTCAAAAAACAAAACAAAAAGCTTTGTTTGTTATATACAGTATACTGTATATGTTTGAGACTTAATAATACGTTACTAAATAAAGTAACTTAAATACAATTAACCCTTGTTGTTTATTTTAGTTTGTACTGTAATGTTCAAATATGAAACCAAAGCAGTTTGCCAGGGCAAAAATGTTTTTAGTTTATTTTAGAGAGAGAGAGAAAAAGATACTTTCAAGCCCAAAACCGCAATCATAACTGGATAACAACAAATTCAAATATACTTTTTTCCCCTGAAAAGTTACAAGAAGAAGCCTTTTTAAATCAGGAGCATCATGAACAGTTTATGTCCTGATGCTGCTCAATAATTCAGGTCAAACAAATCTAACAAGGATGTCAGGTCTTCTGAACAGATTCTTCTTTGTTGAAACATTTCGTCTGAGGAGCTGCAAAAACTCAGTAAAAAAGTAGTTTAACCAGTTAGCTGACTTCCAGAAAACTAGCTATTCACTTGATAAACAGAGGACATCAGCCCACTGATGGCTGCTTGCTATTCAACAGGAGCTGAGTGGCTCTTGACATTCTCAAGGTACAAACAATGGGGAGACCGGTCTTTTCTGTTGCCGGCCCAAAAGCCTGGAACAGCCTCCCCCTTGAGCTGCGTGCCACCTCTGATCTGACTCTGTTCAAAACCAGACTGAAGACCCACTTGTTCAAAAAAGCTTTCAGTGTGTAACTTTTATTACTTTTGGTATTTTAGTATGTAGCATTTTTATTTCCATTGCCTCCATTTATTGCTGCTGTTTTTATTTTTTATTTTCACTGATTTATTGTACCGGTTTTTATATTTTCTGTCCTGTTAAGCACCTTGGTCAATGCAAGGCATTGTAGGAAGGTGCTATACAAATAAAGTTTATTATTATTATTATTATTATTCTTACATACTCTTGATCGATCGAGAGAGAGACACTATCACACACATACAATGCTGTTATTGCATCACTCAGCCCTCTGTGAGCAGCATAACAACAGCAGCATGTCAACAATAATTAGGTTGATCGTCTTCTTTTTATGTGCGAATAGCTATCTTCTGGCTGAATATCAATGAACAGATTGTTCCAGTGTCTGGATGCTTAAAACCCGATCCATTTTGGAATGTAAGATTTTGCTTTGGCTATTTGATGTAACTGATAAAAACTGGTTTTGAATTGAATTGAGAAAGCTCCTCGGATGAAGAGCGAAACATCTTCTGTTACAAATTAAGTCCAGTTGTTTCTGTATTGAACATTTTTTTAGACAAATAGTATAATACTGTGACGTTTTATGTATTTTGGTTTGTTTCCTACTAGGCCTGTATGAATCAACTGTAATAATAATAATAATAATAATAATAATAATAATAATAATAATAATAATAATAATGGGATGAGGATCAGTTCCTCCAAATCCGAGGCCATGGTCTTGAGCCGGAAAAGGGTAGCATGCCCTCTCCGGGTCGGGGAGGAGGTCCTGCCCCAAGTGGAGGAGTTTAAGTATCTCGGGATCTTGTTCACGAATGAGGGAAAACTGGAGCGTGAGATCGATAGGCGGATAGGTGCAGCGTCCGCAGTGAAGCGGGCGCTGTACCGGTCTGTCGTGGTGAAGAGAGAGCTGAGTCAAAAGGCAAAGCTCTCAATTTACCGATCGATCTACGTTCCCACCCTCATCTATGGTCATGAGCTTTGGGTTATGACCGAAAGAACAAGATCTCGGATACAAGCGGCTGAAATGAGTTTTCTCCGCAGGGTGGCTGGACTCTCCCTTAGAGATAGGGTGAGAAGCTCAGTCATCCGGGAGGGACTCGGAGTAGAGCCGCTGCTTCTCCACATCGAGAGGAGCCAGTTGAGGTGGCTCGGGCATCTGGTTAGGATGCCTCCTGGACGCCTCCCTGGTGAGGTGTTCCGGGCATGTCCCACCGGGAGGAGACCCAGAGGAAGACCCAGGACACGCTGGAGGGACTATGTTTCTCGGCTGGCCTGGGAACGCCTTGGGATTCCCCCAGAGGAGCTGCTCCAAGTGGCTGGGGAGAGGGAAGTCTGGGCCTCCCTACTTAGGCTGCTACCCCTGCGACCCGACCTCGGATAAGCGGAAGAAAATGGATGGATGGATGGATATAAATAATAATTATAATAAAAGAACAATACCTCTTGAATGGTTGAATCTCCCACTCATCATCAGGGCAGGGCTTAAACCAGCTCCAGGACTTGTTATTGACTAGAGTTATTCATTTTGTGATGTAGTTTGAAGGTTATCATTAGTTGAACAAACTGTGAAATAAGGGGCAGATATAATAAGATTTCATCTTCTTTCTGCTCCTTTCATTTTATCCTACTTGTATTCTTGTATCTGATGAAACTGTTTTGTATTGTTCTTTTAAAATCAAATACCACTGGTGGGGTGTGGCCGTGAGATGGAGTGAGTCGCACTTGCCAGTGCTCCGGGTAAAATTTATTTTTTAGCACCACCAAGCCCTCTACATGTAATATTTTTTGCCTATTATCACGCACACAACTTCCATCAAGCATCTCTTTTGAAGATTTTGGATTAAAAATGTCTCAAAAGTCGACAAGTTCGAAGAAGGACGCTGAGAAGGATGACGCTGGCCTATTAACCCCCGAGGCAATTACCTCGCTGCTGGAGGAGTACCGCACGGCGCTGTCAGCTGAGTTCAAACAAACTTTTCACCAGTTGGATGTCAAACTGGACCAGACCCGGCTCGCGGTGAAGGAACACGGCCAGTGTGTCTCATCACTGGAACTTGTCACCAACTACCTGAGCCAGCGCATGTCGGAGGTGGAAAACACCTGCTCAACTCTGCAGGATGAAAACGCCAGACTTAAATCTAAATTAGCAGATTTAGAAAGTCGAAGCAGACGGCAGAATATTCGTGTGCTGGGTTTACCGGAGTCTATTGAGAGCGGACGTCCCACAGACTTCTTTTCCAACCTGCTGTGTGACATCTACGGGCGTGACACGCTTCCTTCTCCACCCGAACTGGACCGGGCCCATCGAACCCTCGCTCCGAAACCCGCCTCGGACCAGCGGCCGCGCCCGGTTATCCTGCGAGTGCACCGGGTCCAGGTGAAGGAGCTCCTCATCAGGGAGGCTCGACGCAGAGGCAGGCTTGAATACCGGGGTAAACCGGTGCGGATCGTGGAGGATTACACCCCTGAAGTCCTCAACCAGCGCGTGGAATATAAGGACGTGATGGCTGCGCTGTATTCTCTGGGTTTAAAACCTGCTCTGCTTTTTCCTGCTCGACTCCGCGTGACTTTACCTGATGGACACAGAAAGTGGCTGGGCTCTGTGGAGGAGGCGCAGAAGTTCATGGACACCTTTCAGGCTTCACAGCGCAAGTAACATTTAACTTTTCTTTTGACTGATGAGCAACGTGCTGTTCCCGCACTGGCTTTGATTATTACACTAAACTTTTCTTTACATGAGGTGAGGAACAGATGAGCAGGACTCTGCTCATACTCTCATTATCTGAGACTTTTAGTTTTTACTGCGGCTTTTTTGGTTTTGTATTTAAGCACATAAATAATTGAAGTATTCTTGTATAAAAATGGGTGAAATATATAATGCTTTTTGGGTTAGTCCTGGATTGATTGATAATTAATTTGAGATTAGGATTAATTTAACTTTAGGTTTGTATATGTGTGCGTGATTACCGGTACACATTTATGTGTATACATTTTTTTGGCCTTGCATACTTTAAACTAGTTTGTGAGGTGCTTATAAAAAAAAAAAAAAAAATAATAATAATTAATAAATAATATTTAGGCACATAAATAATTGAAGTAGGCCTATCCATGTATAAAAATGGGTGAAATATATAATGTTTTCAATATATTATTTTGAACTATTAACATTTTTCCTCTTCTTGTTTACCTGTTGACTATCTTGAATTGAATCTTGAATTGGTCTTGGACTGATTGAAGATTTAATTTAGGATTAGGATTAATTTAACTTTGTTTATATGTGTATGCGTGATCACACATCTATGTGTACATTTTTGGCCTTGCATGAGGTGCTTATACATTTTTTTTCCCTCTTATGATACTGGAGCACTAGTTTAAAAGTTAGACAGGAGACTTATTTTTAATTTCTATGGAGCTTGCTGCTTCTGTCTGTTGCAGCTGTCCAGGGTGGGAAAGGGAGGGGGGTGGGGGGTCCATCACTGCCATTAATTTATATTTTCTTTCACTTTGCCAAGAACTGCACAGCCATCAACACATTAGACTGTATTACCTACCTTTCTTATACAAATTATTAGTAATATGAGTGGTCAGTTGGTGTTGTCAAGCTGGAACGTCAAAGGTTTGAACCACCCCGTCAAGAGAAGGAAGGTGCTTTCTCATTTAAAACAGTTAAATACAGGCATTGCTTTCCTGCAGGAGACTCACATTAGAAGTGACGATAGCAAACGATTACTGCAAACATGGCACGGGCAGAGTTTCCATTCCTCATTTCGAGCAAAGGCTCGGGGCGTCTCGATCCTCATCAGTCAAGACATTTCATTTGAACCTTTTCAAGTTAACTCAGATAAATATGGTCGTTTTGTGATTGTTTCCGGTAAATTGTACAACACACCAGTAGTGCTAGTTAACGTTTATGCCCCAAATACGGATGATGTTGGTTTCTTTGAGAAATTATTCTCACTGCTCCCGGACCTAAACACATACTCATTGATACTCAGTGGTGACTTGAATTGCTGGTTGGACCCAGTTTTGGACAGATCCTCTACAAACCCTGCCACAGCCAGCAGGTCGTCCCACACTATTCGTGCCTTTCTATCTAAGTATGGCCTGTGCGATGTATGGCGTTTTTTACACCCAGCTGAGAGAGAATATTCTTTTTTTTCTCATGTTCATCATTCATACTCGAGGATCGATTACTTTTTCATGGACAACAAACTTCTTCCCTCTGTCCGTGGCTGTGACTACCACAGTATTGTCATCTCAGACCATGCACCTGTCACTCTGTCTTTGTCCCTCCCTGACATTCCTATAAGGAGTAGACAGTGGAGATTCAATTCAACGTTACTGTCAAACAATGATTTTGTTACATTTATAGAAAAAGAAATAACCTTCTTTCTATCCATAAACAGAACTCCTGGGATCCCACTGTCAACAGTTTGGGATACCCTTAAGGCCTATCTTAGGGGACAAATCATTTCATATACCGCCCGGCTGAGGCAAAAATCTCAAAAAGAAAGAACTGATTTAGCCCAGCAGATAAAAGAAATTGATCAACAATACGCTCAAAACAAATGCCCTAATCTGTACAAAAAAAAGTAGAACTCAAAACTAAGTTTGATTTATTGTCTACATACTCAATAGAACAATCACTTTTGAAAAGTAAATCATCATTTTACATACATGGAGAAAAGTCAGGAAAACTACTGGCAAATCAGTTGAAGGGTGCCATGGCTAAACAAATCATCCCTAAGATCCAATTAGAGAACGGCACCACAACTCTAGATCATTTACAAATTAACAGAGCATTTAAGGACTTTTATTCCCATTTATATACTTCAGAATCCCAAACCAACAAGAATTTATCTTCTCAGTTTTTCGAAAAGACCAACATGCCAAAACTCACACCCAACCTGAAAGATGCACTGGAGATCCCAATATCCCTGACAGAAATTGTGTCAGCTGTATCGGTAATGCAGTCTGGCAAATGTCCGGGTCCTGACGGCTTCCCTGCTGAATTTTTTAAGAAATTTTCTTCATTACTTTCCCCACTCCTACACTCGGTTCTCTTAGAGTCATTTGACCAAGGATCCCTTCCGAAATCTTTTTTAGAGGCCTGCATTACCCTCATTGCAAAGAAAGGAAAAGACCCAACTCACTGTTCCTCTTATCGACCAATCTCCCTTTTAAATACAGACGCCAAAATTTTAGCCAAAGTTCTTGCTCAAAGGTTGGAAAAGATCCTTCCTTTCATCATATCAAAAGACCAGACTGGATTCATTAAAGGCAGGCACTCCTTTTTTAATGTCAGACGCCTTTTGGACATTATTTATTCTCCTTCGGATACTGTTCCTGAGTGTGTTATTTCCCTTGATGCGGAGAAAGCATTTGATCGGGTTGAATGGGACTACTTGTTTAATGTTCTTGACAAATTTGGTTTTGGCCCCAATTTCATTACATGGGTGCAATTAATTTATTCACATCCCACCGCAACCATTCGTACCAACTCTCAGATATCAAAACCCTTCAGTCTACATCGAGGAACTCGCCAGGGATGCCCACTGAGCCCTATGCTCTTTGACCTGGCAATTGAACCTCTTGCCACTGCTTTGCGGTCCTGTGACACAATTTCAGGAATCTGGAGAGGCGATATGGAGCACAAGGTCTCCCTTTATGCTGATGACCTTTTACTTTTCATTTCTCATCCGACTGACACGCTGCCCTCCGTTTTATCATTACTTGAGGAATTTGGAATAAATTCTGGTTACAAATTAAACCTGAGTAAAAGTGTAATTTTCCCTGTCAATACCCTGGCGCAGACTCTTGACTTTGGTAAATGGCCTCTTAAAATTGAGAAGACAAAATTCTCTTACCTGGGTGTTACAGTTACGAGGAGGTATAAAGATTTATATCAAGAAAACTTTGTCTCTCTGTTGAATCAGACAAAGCAGGCATTATCCCGATGGTCACCGCTTTCCATTTCCCTCACAGGCCGTATTAACTCAGTCAAGATGGTCACTTTACCTAAGTTTTTATATCTTTTTCAAAATATTCCTGTTTTTATCCCTGGTTCATTCTTTGTTCAGTTAGATTCCATCATTTCATCATATCTGTGGCAAGGAAAACGTCCACGCTTAAATAAGACACATCTCCAAAAAACTAAGGCCGCAGGCGGTCTTGCCCTTCCAAATTTCCGCTTTTATTATTGGGCAGCAAACTTGCACTGTCTAGCATTCTGGTCATTCTATTACAACAGGCCTGACAGCCCTGACTGGGTAGAGATGGAGTCACAGTGTTCTGGGAAATGGTCCTCCGTGGCTTTCTTGGGATCCTCACTCCCGCTTCCACCACTTACAACTGTTATAAATCCAGTTATAAAACACTCACTAAAAATCTGGGCACAATTTCGTAAATATTTTGATTTCTCTAGTCTCTCTCTTTATAGTCCTATTATGTCTAACCAACTTTTCAAACCCTCATCTCAGGACTCTGTTTTTAAAGAATGGCAAAGAAGGGGTATAGTACGCTTCAATGACTTGTTTCTCAATAACACTTTAGCTTCATTTCAACAACTATGTGAAAAATTTAGTCTTCCCCAGTCCAATTTTTTTAGGTATCTCCAAATACGGCACTTTATTACTCTTCATTTGTCCAACCTCTCCATTTCAACTGATAGCAGTATTGTTGACACTATTCTTTCTTTAGACCCAAATAAAAAACAGTCCATTTCATTCATTTACAGTAAACTATTGGATTTGAAGCGTGCTTCCTCAGATAAAATCAAAGCTGCTTGGGAAGAGGATCTCGGCTCCTCTATTTCAGAGGACTCTTGGACCTCCATACTCAAACTGGTGAGCTCCAGTTCTCTCTGTGCTAGACACTGTCTAATACAATTTAAAGTGGTGCACAGAGCTCACATCTCTAAACTGAAATTGTCCTCTATGTATCCTGATGTCAGCCCATACTGTGTGAGATGCAAACATGCTGAAGCCTCTCTCTCCCATATGTTTTGGTTTTGCCCATCTCTGAACAAATATTGGCGGGAAATCTTTCAGACTTTATCACGTGTACTAGATACACGTCTGAACCCTGACCCACTGATTGCTCTGTTTGGTCTTGTAGAGGGCATGACAAACCTGAATAAAAACCAACAACATGTAATATCGTTCACCTCTCTCCTGGCCAGACGAGCTATTTTGCTTAGGTGGAAAGAACCGTCTCCACCCACTCACGCTCAGTGGTTGGCTGATATCATGTCCTGTTTAAAGCTGGAGAAAATCAGATTCACACTCCAACAGAAAGAGGGTAAATTTGAGATTGTTTTGGGACCTTACCTGAATTTGTTCCAGTCTCTCTGACAACACAATTCACTCAGGTTAAGGCAGTCTCTTGGCTATTTTACCTTCTATTTATTTTTTTCCCTTTTCTTTTGGCAGTGATTGGGTAGGGATTATTTTCTGTTATTATTATTTTTATTTTTTTTTATTTTTTTATTTTTTCCTTTAGTGTGGATTATAATGTACATGTTACTACTCAAATTGACTGTTGGTTTTTTTTTTGTCTGCTTGTTTTGTTGTTGTTGTTGTTGTTGTTGTTGTTGTTGTTGTTGTTGTTGTTGTTGTTGTTGTTGTTTGAAAAAAATGAAAAAAATTCAATAAAAAGATCTTGAATCGGAAAAAAAAAAAAAAATCAAATACCACTACCGGTGTATGAATGTCTGAATGAATGGGTGGATGGCTGGTATTGTGAAGCGCTTTGGGGCTCCTCACAGGGGGCTGGAAAGCGCTATATAAATAAGCTCCATTTACCATTTAAAATGAATGAATAAACATCAAATCAAATCAAACAATCAGTTTTAGTTTTTTTATAAAGAGCTGAACTTTTTGACTTAAGTGTTGACGTGATGGATGTCTCATAGCAAGGATCAACTGCGCATAAAAAACATTCAGACTTAGATTTAGATCTTTAAAAACTCATACAGTTTGTGTTATTGCTCTGGACCGCTCTGATTACCTGATAAAAGTTGTTTAAATGCAGCTGCTTTTAGCGGCGTTTCTGCAACAGCTGCCGTTTCTGTTCACATTCCGATGACGTAGTTTCCAGCGCATTCACGTTAAACTTTTTGCTGCTGCAGAGAGCTGCGTCACGCAGCTGCTGCAGAGTCTTCATGAAACAACGTCCACAAACACAGCTTTGAACGTGCGCTCGTCTTAACAAGAAAGCCATAATGTTCCCAAACAGGAGACCGGAGCGAGCAGCTAATGGCTAATAATGCTGCGTGTGCTGCGCGATAATAGCTCCGTGCTGAAACGCGCCCAGGAAATTTTGTTCCGCGGCGCATATATTAACGTTCAATGAGTGAAAAAATAACCGAAACCTTACGCAGGTGGACCGAACGTGCTGTACCGAAACGGTTCGGTACACCCACTACAACCGTTACATGCCTAGGACTTGCTGATAATGTCAGCAATGTCAACAGCAGAGGGGAGGGCGAAGACAGAGAAAGGGAGAGAGGTAGGGGGGAGTTCAACAAGGATGTTGGGGGCAGTATTTGGTCCAAGGTGTTTATGAATTGAAATAATCTTTTCATTTAAATAAGACATCAGGGAGTTGCAAAATTCTGTGGAAACCATGTGAGAGGGTAGAGAGTTGGGAGATGAGACAGAACGGTGAAGGAGAGAGAACAGAGTCTTTGAATTACCAAAATTGGAACTGATGATGTCTGAGAAGTAGCTGGATTTGGCTTGAGAAATACTGTTCTTGTAATGGATGAGGTGGTTTGCATGAAGTTCCTTGTGAATTGTAAGACCGGATTTTTTATAGAGACGCTCTAGCCGTCGACCTTTGGTTTTCAGGGAGCGTAGTTCTGGAGTGAACCAGGGTGCAGAATTGGAGAAGGAAATGGTCCGGGTTTTCTGAGGAGCAACAGAGTTAAGTATGTTGGTGAGGCTTGTGTTGTATAATGTGACAAGATCATCTGGGTTGGAGGAGTTGAAAGTGGAGAGGGTATTATTACCCTTTGTCTCCTCCAGGCTCGACTACTGCAACTCCCTGTTTATTGGTATCCCTGGCAAAAACATTCAGAAGCTTCAATATATTCAAAACAGTGCAGCTAGGATTCTGTTGAGAGTTCGCAAATTTGATCATATTACACCCATTCTCCATAACCTCCATTGGCTTCCTGTCACCTACAGAATTCAATATAAAACTGCTCTCATTACCCATCAATGCTTGCACGGAACTTCACCTGACTATCTAAAGGACATTCTTGCACCATATTCATCCACCCGGTCTCTACGATCACAGAACAGTAATTTACTTCATATTCCTCGGACCAAATTGAGGACCATGGGAGACCGAGCATTCTGTGTGGCTGCCCCCCGCCTGTGGAACTCCCTCCCTGACGACCTGAGAGCTCCACAGTCACTGGTTGACTTTAAAAGCGGCATTAAGACTTTTCTTTTTAAGCAAGCCTATTCTGCCTCCACATGATTTTATCTTTGATCTTAGCTGTTATCTTTATTGATTTTACTTGATTTTATCACTTGTTTTATTTTATTTATTTTTTAAGCAAGCCTAAATCTACATGCCCTGATGCATGCTCAATAATCCAGGTAGAAAAATCTAAAAAAGCTAAGTCTGGTCCTCTGGACATTCA
>JBBPBX010022512.1:8586-24444 GCA_038048925.1 Garcialebias charrua
ATATAATTTTACAAGCACATAGATGTTTAACAACCCGTTAAAATACACAAAAATGCAGGAAAATCTCGTCTACTTTTTTTCCAAAATTTTCTGAGGGAGGACCCCCAGACACTCCTAACCTTTTCTCCCCTGTAAAGGGCCCCTGATCCCCAAAAGTTTGATAACCCATGATAATGTGTAAACTGAATTACCAGCTAATGATAATGTAAATGCCTGTTTTGTGTGTCAGTCTGTCTGTTAGTAAAATATCCCACAAACCACTGGATGAGTTTTAATGAAACTCTCAGAAACTAATCAGTGAGTGAACATCTAAAACTGGTAAATGTTTGGAGTCAACCCAGTTAAAGATGGCCGCAGCAACTAATCAAACTTAACAAAATTAAAAGTTGCCATAACTTGGTCGGTTTTAAAGCTAGTGAACTAAAAGTTGGTGTGGTAGTAGCTGAGAGTTATTGCCAACTCATACTCTGAGATCTAACTGATCAGATATGCTGGTGAAGATCCTCAGTCGTCCAGGACATGATAAATCAAAAAAGGCGTTCAATACAAGATCAACTGGACTTTATTTGTAACAGAAGACGTTTTGCTCATCATCCGATGAGCTTTCTCAATTCAATGGAGACTGTGAGAGGGAGAGATAAGTTATAAGCAAGCTGGGCCACTGATACACACCAAACTGATCAGATACTTTTTAATTCAAATCTTTAGCATGCCAAGTGTAGGTGTTGTACATTATTACAAGGAGTGCAGGTTTTATGTGTTTTTAGTTTTGATCTTGTCCATTGCTGTATTGTTCCCTTTCAGTCTGGTCTCTCGGTGCAACATACATGCTATGGGAATTGCGCCCCCGCATGATTACCTGAAGGAATACATTCACACCTTTACGGTTGGGGCGTCAGCGTCGCGCCAGAGGTCCCGCCCTCTGGATATTTAAGCGGCTGACACCCATCCATCTTTCTCTTTTTTGCCTTTCACCTCGCTTAACACCTGAACTTCGTGGGACTTCTCTGTTGTCGCATCGCTCGACTGAGGTGAGCTTGCTCCCTGAGCGTACAGAGAAATGTTCCTGCGTACTGCTGGGCTGGCAAAAGCTAGTCCAATGTTTTTTTCTACTTACCTCAAAGTTTTCTTCTCTTTTTGTAGCTGCTTCGCTCGACGGCGCTAACTGCGTCACAACCGACCGTCTGCTAATCATTAGCAGGCTAACCAGCAAAAACAAGACGACAGAGAGGACGGCTTCGAACAAAAGGAAACTAGGAACAACTTTGACGCTTCTCGTCTCCGGACATGGCTCCCGAGAAGGGAAAACGGAGGACAAAGAGGAAGAAAACGTTTTCTTCTCTTTCTGCAGCTGCTTCGCTCGACGGCGCTAACTGCGTCACAACCGACCGTCTGCTAATCATTAGCAGGCTAACCAGCGAAAGCAAGATGACAGAGAGGACGGCTTCGAACAAAAGGAAACTAGGAACAACTTTGACCCTTCTCGTCTCCGGACATGGCTCCCGAGAAGGGAAAACGGAGGACAAAGAGGAAGAAAACCAGGACAACAAGTCCTCGCTCGCACCCATGCCCCAGCAGATACGGCTACTCCCTCTCGGCGATGGACACCCACGAGGCCTGTCCTGTCTGCCTAGGGATTCTGCACGCGAGGAAAGCGCTGGAATTCCCCGACTCCTGCTCCCACTGCCGTCAAATGTCGGCGGTAGTGAGGAAACGCCGCGCGGACGCGTTGGCCAAATCCATGGCTAGGAACGCGGCGCTGAAGGTCGCACGTCGCACTAAACTTCTCGCACCCGAACCGGAGCTCGAATATGTGGACCTGGAATGTAACGGTCGAGTCGGAGAGGACAACGTGTCGGACTCCTCAGTTGCCGTCGAGGAGTCAATGCTCGAAGTGTCCGACCAAGACGCCGAATATGGTTACAAAGAAGAAACTGTGAATTCCTCCCAGAACCTAGCGCAAATCCTTCTGGAACCGGACTTATCAGTACCTGCTCTGTTCGACCTGTGCCATAAGGCGGCAGATGCCCTGCAGGTCACGTGGCCAGACCCCACGCCTCACCAACAGGCTATGAGGCTAGCAGGAAGCTACTTCTACGCAAAGTAGCCAACAACGTCGCAGAAAATGCCAATATTTCCGGACATCCTCATGGAGCTCAAACGCTCCTGGACGGAACCCGGAGCTCCCATCATGCTACCACTATCCCGACTCCTAGATGTCGCGGGAATGGAGTCATTGGGCCTTGCCAGCGCACCCTTGATAGAGGAGACTCTGGCGGCTCACCTAGTCCCCGCAGCCACGGGGACTAAACCAGCGCTACCTAGCAGGGCCTGTCACGCTTCGGAGAAACAACTCGAGAAGTGCTACAAGGCTCAGGGCCTCGCGGCTTGCGCAATAAATGCATCGACCATTGTGCAGGCATACCTGGCAGAAAAACTGCAGGATATCCAGGTAACAAAAGACGAGCAGGCTGCAACGGAGGCCATGGAGGAGGCCCGCCGTGCCTCTGACCTCGTGCTCTGCATGATGGGTACAATAGCCATCTCCCAAGACAAGGCAATGGTGGAAATAGTTGTCGCCCAGCGCCATCTTTGGCTAACATTGTCGGACCTCCCGGAAAACCAGAGGTCTACTTTCCTCCAGCACCCGATCGAGTCAATGGGACTCTTCGGGTGAGCTCTGAATGCGTCTAGGCCAGGCTGGAACAAAGACGCAAACAAGCGGAAACCTTCCGCGAGAGGTTGCAGAGGAAAGTTTTGCTCTCTCAAAGGAAAACATACGTGGCCTCCCACGGAAGAGACCCGCTGGTGACAGTGAAACTTTCCAGTACCGGCCAGGGACTCCTTCGGCGACCCCGTACGGAACACAGTTTTGGACCTGATGAACCAGGACGAACTGACAGTTTTACAGGTTCGCCCGCCCACGTGGTACGGGAACCTAACCTTTTGATCCCAGTCTCTACTCGTAAGAAACTACGAGGAACTGGTAACATGTGTGCGCACACCAAACATGACTCGCATATTGTATGTGTAAACAAAACAAACACTGTTTCAGACATGTACAAAAATAAAAGTACCAAAGCACAGACTGCCCTGGTTCTTGACTTGAGTCCCATTTTTATAAACAAACCATGTGGTCAAACTATAAACCGCAGCAAGATACACAAGCTCTGCCAGAGACAGTCAGATCTTGCGATATCTTCTGTTAGGCCGACCAACATACTCGAAAAGGTGCGAGAGGGGTCAAAGGCCACCCCTTCAGCGCTAAAACACGATGAGCAGCAATTCAACATGCCGTCCAGGCTCAGCGCGCATGCATAGGCCTGGAAGGCATGTCTACCAAATGATTGGATCATTACAACGATATGTAACAGGTTCAAGTTACAGTTCTCAAAAAGACCGCCCCACTTCACAGGGGTGCTACAATCTAAGATCAACCCTACACGTACACACGTGCAGAGGGAGGAAGTTTCGACAATGCTACAAAAGGGAGTGATTAGTTTGGTCTCAGGACGCAAACTACGCTCTGGCCACTACAGCAAGTACTTCCTGGTGCACAAAAAGGATAATTCCCTGAGACCGATTCTGGATCTCAGGACTCTCAACAAAAGGATTAAAACATTTAAGTTCAAGATGCTTACACTGCGGCAAGTTCTCCAATCTGAGACCTGGAGACTACGTATGTATAGTGGATTTAAAAGATGCCTATTTCCATATAGGTGAGTTGAAGAAACACAGAAAGTTCCTCCGCTTTGCGTTTGAGGGAAACACTTATGAATTCAAAGCTTTACCCTTTGGTTTAAAGACTGCTCCGCGTACATTTACTAAATGTCTGGATACAGCCCTGACCCCTCTTAGGAATCAAGGACTTAGGATCATGAATTACTTGGATGACCTGCTGATTCTGGCTGAAAGCAGAAAGCAGGCCCAGTCACACTCCTATAAGGTGATATCTCATCTGGAGTCTCTCGGTTTGGTCATAAACCTACAAAAAGCGATTTAACTCCATCACGGATTACCATATTTCTGGGAATACAGATTGATACTGTCCAGTACAGGGCATGGCTTTCGAAGGAAAGAGTTTCCTCCATTCGCTGTTGCCTGGACAGATTTAAACTGGATCAACGGGTCCCTGTGAAAACGTGCCAACGCCTTTTAGGCCTCTTGGCGGCAGCCATTCCCTGTGTGCCACATTCATTGCTGAAAATGCGGCCCATACAAGTATGGCTAAACCAACGGACACAACCCGCCTACCTAATCAAGTAGGAAAGGTTAGGATAGATTCAGAGTGCCTGAAGGCCCTGGAACCTTAGAGAGATTTGTCCGTTTTCATGGAAGGGGTCTCACTGGGAAGGGTGTCATCTCGTGTAGTCATCACAATGGACGCCTCAAAAAATGGATGGGAGGGCGATCTGTAGAAATCAGAACACCCGCAGCCTTTGGAATGAACAGGAAGCGAGATTACATATCAACTTCCTGGAGTTGCTGGCCGTCCTGTCATTAAAATACTTATTCAATAAAGGTCTGGTTGCTGGACAACATATCCTGGTGAAATCAGATAACAGGACCACAGTGTCCTTCATCAACAGAGAGGGAGGGACAAGGTCCTAGGCCTTCCTCGGACTGGCGCATAGGATGCTCACATGGTGTGCTCCAAGAATCTTGTCACTTAGGGTGACTCATGTCCCTGGTGATCTAAATTATGGAGCAGATGCCCTCTCAAGAGGACCTCTTTTGCCATGAGAATGGAGCCTGAATGTCATGATCTGTGGTTTATTGTTTGAACCTACGTGTAGAAAACAGACTGGTTCACGAATGTAAAATGAACAATGATTTATTTAACAAAAGTAATAATGCTGATAGTGGAGCAAAAACACTTATTGAGAGGAGATGAGATGAGCAGATCACACACCGTGGAAAGACAAAGCCCCGGTGTTCAAGGAGTGAACACACAGAGTTTAAATGCTGACATAAACGAGACAGTGAGGAACACCTGAGGTGATTAGAATGAGGATCAGCTGTGAATGATTAAGGCTGAATGCCTGAGCACAGAGAGACAGACTGAGGAGTGGGAAATGACAGAGACTGAATGAGATACAAAGAATCCAGTAATCACAAAGCTCAGAATAACAAAGTATGACAGGAGGGGAACACAAAATAACATACACATAATAACATAAAGAAACAGACAGGGACAGAGCCTAAAGAAACAGACAGGGACAGAGCCTGACCTAACCTCCCCTCAAGGGTGGTAACTGACACCCCCAAGATGGACCCCACAAGAACAAGGATGGAAGGAGGCAACAGGCAGGACGGCGGGCCAACATCAACCAGATCCAAGGGGCGCCCAGGAGGTCGCCCATCACTATCAGCCAGATCCGGGAGGCGCCCAGGAGGTCGCCTATCACTATCAGCCTGATCCGTCGTCGTCGGCCGGTAAACCAGCGTCGTCGGCAGGTACACTGTCGTCGGCCGGTACATTGTCGTCGGCCGGTACACTGTCGTCGGCCGGTACATCCACGTCGGCCGATACACCCACTTCGGCCGGTACATCCACGTCGGCCGGTACACCCACGTCGTCGTCACCAGGACCCCCGTCGTCGGGTAATGAGACGTCGTCGGGTGCCGAGGTGGGCGGTGAAATTTCGTCGGACGCCTAGGCGGACGGTGAGGCGTTGTCGGGCACCGAGGCGGGCGGAGAGATGTCGGCCGCCGAGACGGGCGGTGAGACGTAGTTGGGTGCCGAGACGGATGGTGAGACATCGTCGGGCACCGAGGCGGGTGGTGAGATGTCGTCGGGCGCCGTCGAGACTACAGACGAGGAGATCACCGCCGAGGCGGGCGATGAGACGTCGTCGGGTGCCGTCGAGACTGCAGGCGAAAAGACCACCGCCAAGACTGGGGGCGATGAGACCACCATCGAGACTGCGGGCGATGAGACCACCGTCGAGACTGCAGGCGATGAGAACACCGTCGAGACTGCAGGCGATGAGACCACCGTCGAGACTGCATTCGATGAGACCACCGTCGAGACTGCAGGCGAGGAGACCACTGTTGAGACTGTAGGCGAGGAGACCATCGTCGAGACTGCAAGCGAGGAGACCACCGTCGAGACCGCAGGCGAGGAGACCACCGTCGAGACGGCAGGTGAGGAGACCACCGTCAAGACTGCAGGCAAGGAGTAGTCGTTGGGCGCCGAGACGGGCGGCGAGACGTCGCTTGGCTCCGAGACGGGCGGCAAGACATCGTCAGCTTCGCCGAGCGGCGAGACGTTGTCTGCTTCGTCGAGCGGCGAGACGTCATCTGCTTCGTCGAACGGCGAGACGTCGTCTGCTTTGTCGAACGGCGAGACGTTGTCTGTTTCGTCGAGCGTCGAGCATCGTCTGCTTCGTCAAGCGGCGAGACGTCATCTGATTCGTCGAGCGGCGAGACGTTGTCTGCTTCGTCGAGCGGCGAGACGTCGTCTGCTTCGTCAAGCGGCGAGACGCCGTCTGCTTCGTCGAGCGGCGAGACGTCGTCTGCTTTGTCGAAAGGCAAGACATCGTCTGTTTCGTCGAGCGTCGTCTGCTTCGTCGAGCAACGAGACGTCGTCTGTTTCGTCGAGCGGCGAGACGTCGTCTGCTTCGTCGAGCGGCAAGACGTAGTCTGCTTCGTCGAGCGGCGAGACGTCGCCTGCTTCGTCGAGCGGCGAGACGTCGCCTGCTTCGTCGAGCGGCGAAACGTCGCCTGCTTCGTCGAGCGGCGAGACGTCGCCTGCTTCGTCGAGCGGCGAGACGTCGCCTGCTTCGTCGAGCGGCGAGACGTCGCCTGCTTCGTCGAGCGGCGAGACGTCGTCTGCTTCGTCGAGCGGCGAGACGTCGCCTGCTTCGTCGAGCGGCGAGACGTCGCCTGCTTCGTCGAGCGGCGAGACGTCGCCTGCTTCGTCGAGCGGCGAGAGGTCGCCTGCTTCGTCGAGCGGCGAGACGTCGCCTGCTTCGTCGAGCGGCGAGACGTCGCCTGTTTCGTCGAGCGGCGAGACGTCACCTGCTTCGTCGAGCGGCGAGACGTCGCCTGCTTCATCGACTGCTTCGTCGAGCGGCGAGACATCGCCTGCTTCGTGTTACCTGCTTCGTTGAGTGGCGAGACGTCTGCGGCGCTGGGACCCTCGTCGTCGAGACCCTCGTTGTTGGAACCCTCTGAGACGTCGCCCTCTTCGTCGGGACCCTCTGAGACGTCGTTGGGGACCTCTTCATCGAGACCCTCTGAGACGTCGTTGGGGACCTCTTCATCTTCTTTGTCGCCAGGACCCTCATTGTCGTCAGGCGGTGGGACCACAGGCGGTGAGTCTGCCGTCGTGACGTCTGCTTCGGTCGGTGAGTCTGCCGTTGTGACGTCTGCTTCGGTCGATGAGTCTGCCGTCGAGCCGTCTGCTTCGGTTGTCAAGACGTTGTTGGGGACCTCTTCGTCTTCTTCGGCGCCAGGACCCTCATTGTTGTCAGGCGGTGAGACCACAGGCGGTGAGTCTGCCATCGTGACGTCTGCTTTGGTCGGTGAGTCTGCCGTTGTGACGTCTGCTTCGGTCGGTGAGTCTGCTGTCGAGCCGTCTGCTTCGGTTGGCGAGACCGGCGTTGAGACGTCTGCAACAGCCGAAGCATCGAGGTCTGCACAGCCAAAGCGTCGAGGTCTGTAGCAGCCGAAGCGTTGAGGTCTGCAGTAGCCGAAGCGTTGAGCTCTGCAGCAGCCGAAGTGTCGAGGTCTGCAGAAGCTGGAGACGGTGGAGTCTGGACTACAGCAGCTGAAGAACCAGGGACCAGAGATGGCATGTACTTTGCCACAAAAGCTACCAGCTAACGTTCCAGCTCCTCCTGCTCCTCCAGAAAGCGAGGGCTGGGCTGTACATCTGGTGGCGAGCAAGGAGGAGATGGACAACGGGGTACTGCGGCGAGACGAGGTGGAGAGGGATGAAGATGAGAGTCGGTGGTCTTGCCTCTCCTTTGCCGCCTTTTCCTGCTGTGTTGGCGGTGCGAGCTAAGGACGGGCGCACCCCAGAGTTCATCTTCTAGCTCATTGTCATTGTCTGACCACAGCAACAGATGCGACGAGCAATAAGCTGGCGGGGTGGAGGAAGAAGCTGGCTTAAAAGCCAGGCGGCTCCCCCAGAACTGAGACCTCATTTCCTCCTCCTCCACAAGAAGAGGTGATGGTAGAATCTCCACCTCCGGGCTGTGGTGACCTCGTCTCTAGATGGGTTCAGTCCGAAACGTCCCCCACTGGATCACAGGCTCCTCCATCCGTTCCTGTTTCTCCTTGTCCCGCTGAGCAGTTTTGTCTGCCTCACGGGCGAGCCATTCAAAAATACCTATTTTTCTGCTGGGCTCTTTCTGATGACCGGGGCTTTCTGTCATGATCTGTTGTTTAATGTTTGAACCCACGTGCAGAAAATCAGACTGCCTCACGAATGTAAAATGAACAATGATTTATTTAACAAAAATAATAATGCTGATAGTGAACAGGTCTGGTCACGATTTGGGAGAGCCTCTGTGGACCTGTTCGCTTGCAGGGCTAGCTCACACTGTGACCTGTACTTCTCCTTGAGGGAAGCAGCACACCATTGGGTATGGATGCTCTGGCACATGATTGGCCAGCAGAGGTGCTCTACTATGCCTTTCCACATGTCCCTCTGATCGGGGCGACATTGGAACGGGTACGCCAGGGAGCCCTCTCCCTGATTCTCATAGCCCCCAGATGGCCACAGAAAACTTGGTTCCCGGAGTTGATCTCAATGTTATCAGGGATACCATGGCAATTGCCTCCTCATAGGGACCTGCTGACTCAGGCACGTGGGTAGCTTCTACATCCACGTCCAGGGTTATGGCAACTTTCAGCCTGGCCTCTGAAGGAAACTGGCTGTGAGCCTAAGGCTTTGGTTGCTTTATCCCAAAACAAACAGTAACAACGTTCACAAGGGTACCCCTTAGTGTTTATGTTTTGGCTAGGAGATGTCTATTGGAAGGGTTTCCCCTCTCTCTAACTGATCTCCAACATCAGGATGTGCTCCACTTGTCAGTTGTGCCCTATATAAAAATAAAAAAGGAAAGGTTTTCTAATAAGGACCTGGGAGGTTACCCTGTGCTTGGCCTGGGTTTTCTACCTCCACATTTGTCACCCATTTTTTTTGTGACGTAGTGGGTCCATTGCTCCTCCTGTTTTGCAGGATGTTCCAGAGGGAAAAGGAGATGATGAGTACTCACACTAGTGGAGCACGCTTACCCCAAAATTACACCACACGCGGCTCCGCCCCGCTCCGGTCCGCAGGTCGCAACTGAGCGAGTCCAAAGCCCACTGCCTCCGCTCCGCTCAGGTCCGCCTGGATGCGCCGCTCCGAGACACGTGCGAGATCGCGCGATAAATCAAGTGATAAATAAGTACCGTAAAAACCGTT
Organism: Garcialebias charrua; assembly: GCA_038048925.1. Taxonomy (NCBI): domain Eukaryota; kingdom Metazoa; phylum Chordata; class Actinopteri; order Cyprinodontiformes; family Rivulidae; genus Garcialebias; species Garcialebias charrua. The sequence goes on from JBBPBX010022512.1 coordinate 18,008, forward strand.
GTATTATACGCAGTATTTTTGCTCATTTGAATGTCCAGCGTATTAAACACCGAAGAGTATTATTTATGGATTTTTTCCCATATTTTTAGACCCATTTTTGGCTCTGATTCATCGTTTTTCATTTTTGGCAAACATGGTGCAGTACCAGTTTCGGCCGCTATATGGGCGCTGTAGGCAGCAGCCAGCAGAGGACTCAGAGAGCGAAGAGGAAGAGGGGCCACTTCCAGAAGTTTCTACATGCATGTGTCCGAAAAAAGCCTCCTTTGTTCGGACACTGACTCTGTCGCTGCCCGCTCCCTGCTATGGATGTACCGGTTTTTGTTTGCAAGATACCACTCATAAACCACACCGCGGATTTTTAAATCCAGCTGATTTCACATTTGGTTCAGCTCAGGAGCCAGTCTGCTATAGTGAGGTAAGAAATATATTTTTTAAGCGTTTATTAAAGAAAGCTCCGGTTTGACCCGTCTGGCGCCTGCATAAAAATCAGCGAACTTTTTTTTAAATCCAGCTGATTTGAACATTTCGTTAAACTCAGGAGTACGTCTACTATTATCCATAAGTCAGCGAAGAAATATATTTTTAAGCGTTTATTTAGCTAAATTTAAAGAAAGAAAGCGTCCGGTTTGACCCGCCTGGCGCCTGCATAAAAATCATCGAACTTTTTTTTTTAATCCAGCTGATTTGAACATTTCGTTAAACTCAGGAACACGTCTTCTATAAAGTCAGCTTAGTAATATATTTTTTCTCGCAAAGAAATAATTGTTTTTACCGTGTTTCTTTGTGAAGTTATTCGTACTGGCTTGGTCCTGTCGCCGCCATCTTGATCAGGACTTGGTCCTGTCGCCGCCATCTTGATCAGGACAAAGCTGACGCGTCGCGTGGCGATGACGCGTATTAAACATCGAAGCGTATAGTGTACAATTTTTTCGTGTTTATTGTTAATAATTTGACAAAGCGTTTTAAACACCGGAGCGTATTTTCCTCCGGCGAATACGGTAAGTCAGAACAAAACAATTCATTCGGTGGAAGAAGGAGAACAACTGTAGAGAGACTGCTGCCTTGATCTTCTCTCGTAAATGAGCTACATGGTTTGAGCAACAGGAAGTGATGTTTACATTTCAGAATAAAATACTTTTTTATTTATTTATTTCTTGTATTGCGTTTGTAGGCGTAGTCATAGTCATAAATATAATAGTTTAGTCATAGAATAGTCATAAATGATAGTTTGACAGCATTTTTGTACAAATAAATCCGTATAGAGCTAGGATTAGTCCGCCCGTGGTGATTTTATTTTGTAAATACGGAAGTTGTGCTCGTTCCTTTTCCTGTTGGTGCGACGTAATCTTCAAAAGTTGACTCCGGCACAGCTCCGGCGTCCGGCAGAAATAGAAAAATTTCTAATTTTGACGGACTGCCGTCCGCTCGCCGCTGCTCGCCGCCGCCGTGCGGAGCCAGTGTAAACTCTGTCATTGATTATAAAGGGTGCGTATTTGCTGCGGAGGTCGGACCGGAGCGGGGCGGAGCCGTAACGCGTGTGGTGTAATTTTGGGGTTAGGCTGTCTCTAGCTGGTGTTGTGTATATATATGCCCAGTGGAAACATCACGTTGATGTTCTTTACATTCGGCATTTTTTCCTCTTAGCATGTGCTCTCTACATTCCCTGTAGAAAGCAGCTGGGAGATGCCTGTCTTTTTAGGACGGATGTTCTCACATGCACTTTGCTGAGCATTTCAAGGGCGTGAATGAATTACGTTCCCATAGCAAGTATGTTGCACCGAGAGACCAGACTGAAAGGGAACTGAAAGTTATGCACCATAACTCATGTTCCCTGAAGGAAGGGAACGAGGTGCAACATATCTGGCCCTTTCAATGCTGAAAGCTCGGTGAAGTGCAATCTTGGAGAAAGATGGATGGGCGTCAGCCGCTTAAATACCCAGAGGGCGGGGCCTCTGGCGCGACGCTGACGCCCCTGCCGTAAAGGCGTGAATGTATTCCTTCAGGTAATCGCGCGGGGGCGCAATTCCCATAGCAAGTATGTTGCACCTCGTTCCCTTCCTTCAGGGAACATGAGTTATGGTGCATAACTTTCAGTTTTTAATCTGCTTCGCTTCCTGTTTTATTTTGAAGGAGTGCTTTTCTTATTACTATAAGCTCTTCTGTGGTATTCATCTTTGCCTACTGTTTGTAGTTTGTGTTTCAACTCGCTTCTTCTTTGATGTAATTTTGTTTCTGTAAAGTTTGATTTACTTTGTTGAAATGTATTCGACCTTGTGCTCTCCGCCTCGAGGTCTACTCTCAGGTCAAAGCGCTCTGACCTCCATACATGCAGCTCTGGTGTTCGGAGGTCTGTTCAGGTCTCAACAGAATAGTTCAGCGGTGTTTCATATAGGATGTCAGGATGTTTTTACACTCTGCTGCAAAAGAACTGAAGTTATTCTTTCTGAGAAAAAAATTATTCTGATTGAAAAAATAGTTTGTTAAAAAATATAAAGGTTGGAGTGTTGAAAAGTGAAAAAACAAGTTTTCATGACCATGTTTTAGCACCTACAGATTTTCTCTCTTGGTGTGCAAAGACAGAGGTAAGAGTATCAGGATCAATGAGGCTCAGATTGTGAACGAGTGAATCATGTGCATAAAAAGACACATGGACCAGCCACCGCTGAGATAAGATATGGACCCCACGGAGAATCTTTGGATAAAATGGAAACAAACTGGTACATACCAACCCAGCAGTTTTGATGTTATTGTTTTAACGACAACAACAGTGTTTCCTGGTAACAAACTGCACTATTAAGCTTCTTTTCGACAGCAGAACCAAAAAAATATACAAAGGTGGGCGGATGAACGCTAGAGAGCGCTAAAGCGCTATTCCGCTTACAGTGGACCTAAACTTTTTGTCAGCGTTTTTGTGAATTGACTAACTTTTATAATTCATAAGCGGATTTGTGCTATTTTTATTTAAAATGCAGTACCGCTAATAACTAATTATCTATCAGTAAAAACCAATAAACTTATTTACAAGCTCTTATGCTGCTTGTTTTTTACCTTTTTCCCCACCGTAAGAGCAGAGAGGAGGAAGGGTTGGAGGGGGGAGGGAGGGTTGGAGGGGGGAGGGGGGCAGAGCTGAGAACAGACTCGGCTCTACCATGTAGGTAAATGCCTGGGGGTCCCATTTCAGCAGTGGCCCCGGCCCCGCCTCGCCCCGTGCAGTCACCTACATCACTAACATTGCTCATGCTTGTTAATGTACATTTAACATAAAAATAATTATAGTTACGATGAAAACGATCATTAAATATACGCAATAAAAAAACGGTCGATTTCTTTATCCCCCTACTAAAAATGGACTATTCCATCTTCCGGGTCATAGTTGAACTCAGGGGCTAATTCTGTAGCTGGCTGCGCTCGGTGTCTTCATAAATCCTTAAAGAACCCCGCTGTTTCAAGCCAAATTAACGTGGCCGGATGATTTTAAGGTGTGTTTTGTGTCGACCATTCGACGGTGAGTCGTTATTTTTATGTATTTTAGTTACTTTTCATTAAATCTGTTGACTACCTATAGACGCTAACTGTGTCTGCCGGTTGGTTGTGCTGGGTTACTAATGGAAATCCTTAGAGAACCCAGCTGTTTCAAGCCAAATTAACGTGGCCGGATGATTTTAAGGTGTGTTTTGTGTCGACCATTCGACGGTGAGTCGTTATTTTTATGTATTTTAGTTACTTTTCATTAAATCTGTTGACTACCTATAGACGCTAAAGCCCGAGATACACTCATGCGTCCTCACGATACGCCTATACGCAGCGTACGTACGCTGTGGCAAAAGCGTAGCCCCGCGTAGCCCCTCAGGGCACGTACGCGCAAAAGTATTTTTTTACTACGCATACGCGATGCGCGGTGTCTGAACATAAACTTCCCCGGCGCCGGACTGTTTTGTATGTTACACAAATTAAATAAATTCCCCTTCTTTATCGCTGATCGGGCCTTTTCTTTTGTTTTTTTGCCTAAAGTCAAGTAACCGCTTCTTCCTCCGTTCACTCGATGATTGAAATGAATGAATTCAGGTCCTACCTGGGTGCGCGATGTTTTAAATATCCCTGGTGGGCTGTGTGCTGCAGGAAAAGCACTCCCTGTTATTATTTTTATTTCTGAGAGAACTTTTTACAACATATATAGTAGAAACACCGCATGAACACCGCCGCGGTCTTCAAGGCGCTACATGAGCTGGCTGTCAATCATTTCAGTAGGCGTGTCAGCAAGTAACCAATCAGCGAGCTCAGTTGAGTCCCCTCCATGTGCAGCAGCTCATATTACAACAAGCAGCTGAGTTTCTGACATATGCTGAAGCATATCAGCAAAACACATGCGCACAAAATGCGTGCGTATGGTGGCGTACCTGAGGACGCATGAGTGTATCTCGGGCTTAACTGTGTCTGCCGGTTGGTTGTGCTGGGTTACTAATGGAAATCCTTAGAGAACCCAGCTGTTTCAAGCCAAATTAACGTGGCCGGAGTATTTTATTGTGCGTTTTGTGTCGACCATTCGACGGCGAGTCGTTAGTTTTATGTATTTGGGTTACTATGTATAAATGCGGTGGCGACACACCCGTGTATTTGAGATTTAAACGTGGTTTTAGGGATTAAAAGATCATTCTATTTTTTGTTAATTTCGTGGCCGAATAGAATATATGTACGTAAAGTATTAAATAAATCCTTTGATTTTTGTAATTTCATCCTTTTAGGATCATTTTTGTTACTTTTCAGTTGGCAGTGTAGTGCAAATATTGATAACGCTGCCGGCTATATATAAATATATATATATATATATATATATATATATATATATATATATATATATATATATATATATATATATATATATATATAATATATATATATATATATATAATATATATAATATATAATATATAAATATATAAATAGCGGATTAGATTAGCTTCCCCTAATTTTCATAAGACATTTGTGCTTTTGAAATTGTGGACCTAAAAAAATTAATAAACGTTTTAGAAATTGTGGAACTAATTTTTTAATTAGCGGTGCCCAGCTTTGAAAATATATAACCAGAAAGGATGGAATTCAACATTAAAATCTTTAGTTTTGATTTTATGGCAGGCCCATTATTCTTTCTAAACAGGATTCTAAACAACATTTTTACTCTTCTGTCAACTTCAATGTACCATAGCAGAAAAGTGAATCTAAAAACATTATTTCTTTCATTCAACCTTTATTTATACAGGCTAGCCTCATTGAGCCACGGGGACTCATTTACAAGAGGGACCTGTCTCACTCACACCCAGGGTCAATTTAGAGTTACCAATCAGCCTAACATTGACCCTTGACATTATACGTCAAAAACGAGTGGCTAGGTTGCAAGATGTATGGTATTTTATTGTTATTTCACTTAACCATGACAACATAATTACGTAATTAACTAAAAAGACACCGTAATACTGCATGGGGAATTCTTCAAATCTTATTTAGAAAGAGATGCTAGATACCTATTTACATAGCTGGTTTTGAATCCTCCACTGCTCCTCTGTCTTTTGGCGTTCCACAGAGCTCTATTTTAAGTCCCCTGCTTTTCTTCCTTTACCTGATTCCTTTAGGCTCAATCCTCAGAAAATATGGGATTTTTTTTCACTGCTATGCTGACATCAGATATATATGCCACTATACAAGAAAATGCCCCCTCATTTAGGCCACCTCTGTGTCTTGAAGGCATCAAAACTTTTTAGATTTTAATGAAAACAAAATGGAAGGAATGGAGTTTGGTCCTAGTGGATCCTGTGAACCTCCCCCTGTTGATCTGGGCCCTCTAACACAGCATATAAAGCAAATCGTTTCTAAATTGGGTTTTGAAATGAACAGTGATTTTAAATTAGATTCCCAGATTGGTGTGGTGGTTAAGGTGGGTTTTTATCACCTAATGCCACTGGCTAAATTAAAGCAGATTCTCACACAACAGCAGTTTTAAACCATAATCCATGCCTTTGTCACATCTTGGCTGGATTACTGTAACACTCTTTACTTTGGATTCAGCCAATCCTCTCTCAGACGTCTCCAGTTGGTCCAGAATGCTGCTGCTCGGCTTCTAACCAGAGGCACATCATCCCCACTCTGGCTTCACTCCACTGGCTGCCTGTTCATTTTAGAGTTCATTTTAAGAATATTTTATTTGTTTTAAAACGTTTAATGGTCTTGCTTCACCCATATTCTCCTGCTCGGTGCCTCTGATCAGCTGATCAGCTGCTCCTGGAGGTGCTGAGGTGGAGGCTTGGAGGGAACAGAGCTTTTTCTGTTGTCGCTCTAAGATTATGGAACAATTTCCCACTTCCCATCAGACGAACTCTTACACTGTCCATTTTTAAAACTCTTTTAAAAACACATTTTTATTCCCTGGCTTTTGGCACAGACTG
>JBBPBX010022512.1:30312-41346 GCA_038048925.1 Garcialebias charrua
AATGTAGATGTAAACAGTAGTATGATTATAGACAGAATGTAATACAAACAGTAGTGCAAATTGAATGAGCACAACTTATTGTATTGTAATAAATGTGTCTCGCCACTTTGGATGACAAAGTTATAAACAAAAATGTTGCGGGCACTTGTTGTTTGTGTCAGGGATGACTTTCTACCACCACCACACCAAACTTTATAGAAATATCAATAAAATGACAAAGTGAGGGCCTATTTTGTGTGGTGGCCATTTTGAACAGGGTTTACTCGAAAGATATATCTAATAAGTTTCAGTAAAATGTATTTAACTTGATTTAGTCGCCTCTCTTGCCAGTCAGGTATAAAATGTTTTCATTTCATTCAGCTCACTTCTGCTATTTGCTTCAGAACAGCCATGTTCAACAAGTGGCCCACAAGATGAAAACGTCCGTTTTTAAGCAATGAAGCAGCTCATGCAGTTCAACCCTCCTGCTGTCCTTGGGTCAAATGTGGTTTATGACCTAGTTCTTAAAGGAATCATCCTCTTCTACAGAATAAAAGTCCAGTTACTTTTCCTTTTTTTTTTTTTTACTTTTAGGAGTTACCTGGATTGCAGAGAATCCCATCAAAAATAATGTCAGTTTAAAGTCACCATAATATAATGCTCAAATAATATTTCCATTCCCTTCAAACAACCACTGGCTCGTGAGATATTTTGTTAACAAACACAGGCGCAAGCAGAAACTCCAAGAAGGTTGTGCCCATTGTTAAACACGGCGGTGGTAGCACAATGTTCTGGGCCTGTTTGGCTGCATAAAACCCAGTTTTATGATGATCTGGGTTTGGATCAGAGTTCTGATGGCTGCATTAATGCAAAAGAAGTCCAGCAGAGATTTTACAGCATCATCTGTTGCCTTCATTTCTTTCAGGGACAGTTGAGCATTTCTCAGCAACCCAATGGAAATCCACCTTCTGCTCACTTTTTAAAGGCTGTTGGAAAAAAAGGGAATGGGTTCTGGACCGACCCACTTGAAGTATGTACTTGAACTTAACACATATTGATACAGTGAAACAGATTTAGATATAGGTGCAGAGTCTCTAGCCTGGTTAAAACCAGACCCTTGTCCTTCACTTCGCGTCTGGGACTTCTCCCTCCCATAGACAAGGATTTCTCCGGTAGATTTTTGACCGGACCAATCAGAGAACAGAAGGGGCAGAGTTTTTGGCCCCTAACCCACGCCCCCACCTGTCCCAGCGCAGCCAGCGAGCAGCCGCATGTTCTCATTCAAAGCGATGCAGGACTGTTTTATATGTGACACAAATGTATTAATTCCCCTTCTTAATCCCTTATCTGGAGTTTTCTTTTGTTTTGTTTTTGCCAAAAGTCAAGTGATCGCTCCCTCCTCCCTCCTCCTCCTCCTCCTCCTCTCCCTCCGCTATGAGGAAATGCCTCGGGTTTTACGTTGCTGCCCGAGTCCCATCAGATTTTCTGGTCTTCTGGTGTGCTGGACCAGCGATCCATGGTTTTATTTTATTTTATTAGAACGTTTTACTAACATATAAACACAGAATATGCAGCGGCAGCGACAGCGGAGGGAGAGGAGGAGGGGGAGGAGGGAGGAGGGAGCGATCACTTGACTTTTGGCAAAAAAACAAAAGAAAACTCCAGATATGGGATTAAGAAGGGGAATTTAATACATTTGTGTCACATATAAAACAGTCCTGCATCGCTTTGAATGAGAACATGCGGCTGCTCGCTGGCTGCGCGCTGGGACAACTCCGCCCCTTGTGTTCTCTGATTGGTCCGGTCAAAAATCTACCGGAGAAATCGTTGTCAATGAGGGAAGTCCCAGACCCTAGTGCGAAGCGAAGTGAAGGACAAGGATCTGGTTTTAACCAGGCTACAGAGTCTCAGGCCCTGACCACTCAAAGTGCTTCAATAAAAGGTAACTGAACTTTTTTTTGTTCCTTGAACCTGTTTCACTTCTCATCCAAAGAAACTGTTCAGACGAGACCCAAAACGTCTCTAAGAATTACAAAAGGATCACCTGTCACCTTTATTTTGGCAGCACGGTGGCACAACTGGTAGAGCTGCTGCCTCTCAGCGAGAAGGTTGCCGGTTCAAATCCCGGTCCGGGGCCTTTCTGGGTGGAGTTTGCATGTTCTCCCCGTGCATGCGTGGGTTTCCTCCGGGTACTCCGGTTTCCTCCCACAGACCAAAAAACATGCATGTTAGGCTGATTGGTGACTCTAAATTGACCCTAGGTGTGAGTGAGAGAGTGGATGGTTGTTTGGTGTGAGTGAGACAGGTCCCTCTTGTAAATGAGTCCCCGTGACTCAACGAGGCTAGCCTGTATAAATAAAGGTTGAATGAATTTGAACCACTTTGGATTACATTTTAAGAAAATAAACCTACAAAAAAAAAAAAAGATACAGTATCTGGTATCCATTTTTATCCAATTAAACCAAAATGAAAGAAAAACAACGGATGAAGCGTTTGAAAGATCAGACATGAAACAAGTTACATGAAAACTGCTTAAAAAATGTAAATTTATCAGAAAAAAACTTTCCTAAATTTTTAAAAATGGCTTTGTAAATACAGTTCAGGAACTTTTAATACTGAACATGTTCGGTTTAATCTAAAGTGAATAAAATTGTATAACAAGAACAAACAGGAGGTGAGTAAAAATCTAATGGGCCGACATTACCGTATTTTTTGGACTATAAGGCACACTTAAAATCCTTTAATTTTCCAGAAAATTGTCAGTGAGCCTTATAATCAGGTGCACCTTACGTATTAAAGGGGACCTCAGATGTATTTTTTAAATTTTTATGGTATTTCTGTGGGATATCCAGACCCTATTCCTTCAATTTAATGCACAAAATAATTATTAGATAATCAATTATACCCTTTTTAATTCTGCCATTTTTAACTTTCGTTTTGAACGACCGGTTTCTTGAAGTCCACGCCCTTCAACGATCTGTTCACGCCCTCTGTAACAGCCAGTATCTGTAATGTGTTGTTGTTTTAAAATTAGCTCTTTTTTTATTACTCATTTGACTTACTGTTAGTGTTAGCTTAAGATAACTTACCGAAACCCGTCTGAGCGCGCCGCAGTTTGCTGCTCCTTTTAGCATTAGACCACCCGAATCCGAAGCTAATGTTAGCTTGTTCCTCTTCCGGTTTTCGCCAGCTCCGCTCGTTGCACGCGATGAGATTTTGGGAGTTATCGCTGTTCCAGTGAAGACAACACAAAGTTCACCAAGTGTCTCCCGTAAATTAATCTGTAAGGAGAAGGTCCTCTTGCTGCGAGCCTGCTGCGAGGCTGCTGCAAGGCTGTACAGTTGAAGCTCCGCTCCATCGCGCCGGAAGAGGGTCCCGTCGAACCCGGTCCTTCCGCCTGTGGTCCGCTCGTTTAATTTTTGCCGGCTGCGCGTTGGCAGCGATCGCAAATACACTAAAAATTGAACTAAAACATAAAAATAACAATTATACTTTATTTATAAAGCCATTTAAAAAAACACAGCTGCAACAAAGTGCTGTACACATGAAATTAAGAACATATAAACAAAAGATGAGATGAAATCATGAAAAACAACAGTCATGTGTTTAATACAGAAGTGGGTTGAGCCTAACCAGGGGTTGCTAGGTGAGGGGCTGGACTCAGGTTTGATCTGATTGGCTGGCGGCTTGTGACGTCAATAAATGCAGGAAGTGTGAATCCTGGTGTATTTATCAAAAATAAATAAATCTACTTAGAGTAAATAAACCACTGGGTGCATTTTTTTGGCACAAGGACTGTTTTTTTATGAAGTAAATACCCAAAGTTTAGTAAAAAAACATTAAAAAGTGAATTTTGCATGTGTGGTCCCCTTTAACTCTGTTGTGCTTACTGACCTCAGATCAATTTTATGTGGTTATTGTGAATGAGTTGAATAAAGTTTGACTTATCTGACTATTTGTTTTGCTTAATGCGCCTTATAGTCTGAAAAATATGGTAATCTTAAATATTTGTCCCCTCAGTGTGTCTCTTCCTGTTGAAAGACTTCCTGTTGAAAGACTTCCTGTTGAAGGACTTCCTGTCTGATCTGCCTGACTCCAGCTCAGTCTCTGAAGTGGACTCAAACCCGACCCGGACGGTTGTCGTCCCTCTCTTCAGTACATTATTGCTCGACCTTGTTGCAACTGAAATGATAGGGTTGGGGGGAACCTGCAGAGTGTGCTCTTGGCTGAACGTGCTCTCTGAAGCCTCTTTGTGTTTCTGCTTGAGGGTTTTGATGGCGTGGGGGCTGCCGGGGTCGTTGACCTCACTGTGGCAGACGCTCCGGAGCAGACACTCAGCTCAGACAAGGGCAAAGTCATAAAAACGTCCTCACGCTTTCTGAGAACTTTTCAAGGTTTCACCGTTAAAAGTGTTTATTTCATTCTGGCATTAAGACGTCTCAGCAGCATGTCCTTGGTCGCCTTCTGTGCAGGAAACGACCTCCTGTGAATGAATCTCGAGGCTTTCAGAACAATGTTTGACATGCATTTACACTGATCATTCTGCAGAGATAAAGCACTTTGCCTTTTTATGCACTTTGGTGTTTCATTCACACTTTTTTCCGCAGCTCATTTTCCATAAAGATGTCCAATATCAGTCAATTTTATTTTAAAAAGAAGCCATCATGGAAGATCCTTTCTGATTTATTTTACATCTACGTGACAAAAAGAAAAGTTTGTTTCAGGTTTTGAAAGACAAACACGAGGGGAGAAGTGTTCCACCTTACAGGACAAGAAGCTCAAAGTTGGACGGACCAGGTCAGAATTTCTGTACATGAACAGACCTGATGTCTTTCACAGAACCAAGGCCAAGGATTTACCTCAGTTTTGGCTTTAGCTGTGATTTAGGACAACATCTGTAACAACACTGTAGATGTGGGAACATTCATACACCTGACACCTAAAAAAAATAAAAAAAATAATCCATAACCGAATTGTCTGGACTATACGTTTCAGTTTTTTTCAAAGTTTGGCCAGTGCTGCGACTTATAGTCCAAAGCGACTTATACAGTTTTTTTTTTTTCCTATCCATGACTCAAATTTTGACTGACGCGTTAAATGTTCATTAAATTCAATTCAGTTTATTTATATAGCGCCAAATCACAACAAAGTTGTCTCAGGACAATTTACAGGAACATTCACATACCTGTACATAGAAAAGCCAGTTAGTAAAGTTCTCTATCTAAAGAAGCAGCAGACAAGTTGAATCTTGGCTTCGTTGCAGTCTCCCATCCTGCGCAAGCACAGTGGCAACAGTGGAAAGGAAAAACTCCCTTTTTAAAAGGAATAAACCTCCAGCAGAACCAGGCTTAGGACAAGCGGACATCTGCTTTGACCGACTGGTTGAGAGGACAGAAAGGAGAGACAAACGAACACAGAATGGTTGGTCTAAGTTCAGGTGTACCTGAAAGACAAAGATAAACACAAATTAAAGATAGAAAAAATAATTACAATTACAAAACAGGTTGAGCAGAGTAAGTAAAGACAGTAGCAAAGTGAAAAAGTGTGGTCAGTTTGTCCTCCAGCAGTATAAGCCTATAGCAGCATAACTAAGGGACAGCTCAGGAAACCCAAGCCGATCCCAACTATAGGATTTAGCAAAAAGGAAAGTCTTAAGCCTAGTTTGTTTAAAAAAAAATCCATTACCGTATTTTCCGGACTATAAGTTACAGTTTGGCCAGTCCTGCAACTTATAGTCCAAAGCAACTCATACCGTTTTTTCCCCCTATGCATGACACAAGTTTTGACTGACGCGTTAAATGTTCATTGATACTGACATGTCTGGCAGGCTCCCGCCTTGTGCATTACCTCTGCGGCGGTGCGCTGCAACCAGCTCTGAGTCAGTCTGAAAGAGTTCAGGGACGGAGGTGGATCTACACAATCTCCCCACCTGCACCTCGCCACAGACCATGCGCCTCGCAATGCCCTTTCTCCCAACTCCAGCAGCAGAGAGTCAGGGCCTCCTCGCCCCCGGCACAGCTGTCGACCGGAATGGACTGTTCTCAGTGCGACTCGACCGCAATGTGCCGCCCAGGCAAAATGAAGCTGTTTCGACCATTTAAGTGCATTTATCAAGGAAAAGTTAAACTGAGACACACCTTTGCTGTAATGTCGAGCAAACAATTGTTTTTAGGTGTTAGTCTTGTTAAATTTCGAAGAACTGCAACAGCGAGTCCTCCCGTGCGCACTCCTGTGGCCGCTAATCAATTTTTGGCCTTTTTGGCAATTTAAAATGAAAGGAGCAGAAAGAAGAAGGAATCTTGTCATATCTGCCCCTACTCTTCACACAATTATTTACAAGTAACATAACAAAATGTACAACTGTAGATTATTAAAATACTAATACAAACATCTTAACATTTAAACCTTTCAACATTCTACACTTATACACACACACTAATGTATAAGTGACTGAGCACCTGTCAGTGACTGAGCACCTGTGTGGCAAGATGGCGCCTTTGTGTGGCTTCGCCAGTGCTACCCGATGTATCCGTTTTAGCCATCTGTTGCTTTTATTTTTAGTCTATTTAGTTTTTATTAGTAACTGTGTCACGTTTGCTGTTCGTGTTTACGACCGAGATGCGCTGCTGGCGATCAAGGAGTCGCTGCGCTGTTGTAACAGCTGGAGCAGTTCCAGAGGGAGTGGTCCACCTCCGTTTGTTTGCTGCTCACCTGAGTGCGTGCTGCAATACGCCAGAAGCAAGAAACGAAAGAGGGGATCTAGAGCCGGAGTCAAAGCTCGTTTAAGAAGATCGCACAGATCTGTGGCTGGTGAATGGGTTTCATCACGATGCCTGCGGATTATGCAATCCAACTGGGTGTCGGACACGTCGCGGGGAGCTGAATTTGTCGGGTCCTGCAATGACCCATCATCGATATTTGACTCACCTTGCATGAATGGAGTTCTACCTGTTCAACAAAGGAGGTTTTTTCGCCATAATCGCTTCGCTGACAAGAGCAACTTAATCTGTGTGCCGCTGGATTTGGATGCGAGAGTGGATAATCCCTCATGTTTGCGCATGGCCCTCCTCAACGTTCGCTCCATCAGTAACAAATCATTTGCTGTGAACGAACTGTTTACTAAGGAATCACTCCATTTCATGTTTTTAACTGAAACATGGCAACAAAGTTTGGATTTTGTTCACCTGCGGGAGCTCTGTCCAGGAAACTGTTCGGTGCTTGCAACTCCAAGAGAAGGGCGCAGAGGAGGTGGACTAGCGACCATGTTTAAAGACACTTTCCCCTGCAGACTGGTAAAACCATCACCTTTTTCTACTTTTGAACTTCAGATAATTAAAGTTGGCTCTTTTAAATTGTTTTATTGTATTTTGGTGTACAGGCCTCCCGGCGCGGCCGGAGAGTTTTTATCTGAATTTACTGAGCTGCTGTCTACTATCATCAAGCTGGAGAAAATTATAATTTTGGGTGATTTTAATTTGCACGTAGATGATGATTCTTGTAAGGCAGCTGCTGACCTCATTTCTATCACTGAGTCTTTCCACTTTATTCAACATGTCAATTCTCCCACACATTGCAAAGGCCATATTTTAGATCTTGTTTTTTCTTTTGGCCTCAATATTGATCATGTTCGTGTGAAGGACATATTATTCAGTGATCATAGTTGCATATATTTTAATGTGTCCTTCAGCCCTGACCCTGCTCCTCCTAGTCGTTTGATCCAAAGAAGGATCATAACTGAGCACACAGCTGAAACTTTTATCTCTCATTTTGATCCCTCCACCTTAGTTTGTAATTCTTTGGATGTGGACTTAGCAGTTTCTGGCTTTAACATTTACTGCAACGACATTTTGAATTTAGTTGCACCATTAAAGCAGAACACTGTTCATCGTACAAGTTCTCCTTGGATTAACAAGGAAATCATGACATTGAGGAGAGAATGCAGGAAAACTGAACGTTTATGGAAACGTACTGATCTGTTGGTTCACAGGCTTCACCTTAAAGACTTAATTAGTTCGTTAAATGAGATGATCAAAAATGCAAGGTTAAATTATTTTGCTGATCTCATCAAATCAAAAGGAAGAAATTCAAAAATCTTATTTGACACTATTAAGAACATTGTTTCTCCATTGTGCTCATTTCAAAGTGCTTTTACACATGCTGATTGTAATCAGTTTTTAAAATTTTTTACGGACAAAGTTGCAAATATTAGAGCTAGTATCTCTCCGTCACTTGCTAACCACCTGGACCCACAACCTTTGACTTCAAATACATGGTCCTCTTTTAGTACAGTAACCATTAATGATATCAATGATCTTTTGAAACAAATGAAATTGTCTTCGAGTCCACTGGATATAGTACCAACATCTCTTTTTAAAGATATTTTTAATTGTATTGGTCCAAGTGTAGTCAGCTTGATAAATTTATCCCTATGTTCTGGAGCTGTACCTAAATGCTTTAAGACTGCCGCAGTTTGTCCTCTGCTAAAAAAGCCTAACCTGGATTCCTCTCTGCCTGAAAACTACAGACCTATCTCTAAACTTCCATTCATGTCAAAGATCCTTGAGAAGGTTGTAGCACAACAATTGAACTTTTTTATGGAGGAAAATGAACTTATGGACAATTTCCAATCAGGTTTTCGTAGACTGCATTCCACAGAAACAGCATTATTAAAAGTGTCCAGTGATGTGTTGATGGCAGCTGATTCTGGACACTACACTGTGTTTGTTGCTCTGGATCTGTCTTCAGCTTTTGATACTGTGGATCACACTGTTCTTATCAACAGATTGAGAGCTCTGTTTGGTATTTCTGGCACTGTTTTAAACTGGTTTAAGTCTTATTTGTCCGATAGGTCTTTTACTGTTTTTATGAACAATGTTCACTCAAATGTTTCTGAGCTGTCCTATGGGGTGCCCCAGGGTTCAGTTTTGGGCCCACTCTTATTTTTACTGTACATTCGCCCATTGAGTTTTATTTTCGATCGCTACAGTAACGTCTCATACCATGTCTATGCAGACGATATTCAAATCTACTGTTCCTTTCGATTGTCTGAATTTTACAAATTGACCGAACTCAGTAACTGCCTATCTGACATTAAAATTTGGCTTAATGACAACCACTTGCAGTTAAATGCTGCTAAGACTGAAACGCTTATCGTTGCTCCAGATGATAAAATCTTGGAAATAAGGAAGCATCTTGGGTTCTTAAATCCTTCGAACAAAAACAACCTTAGATATCTGGGTGTTCTCTTTGATAGCTCTCTGTCAATGGACAGTCATTGTAAACTGTTAGTTCGCAACTGTTTTTATCATTTAAGGAACATTTCAAAGTTGCGAGCTATTTTATCTAAGACAGAATTAGAAATGGTTGTCCATGCTTTTATTTCTTCTCGGTTGGATTATTGTAACGGCCTTTTAGTAGGGATAAGTAAATCCACCATGGCTTCTCTTCAGTCTGTGCAGAACGCTGCAGCCAGACTTTTGACTGGAACCCGCAGAACGGATCATATTACTCCTGTTCTGTACTCTCTCCACTGGCTTCCGATATATTTTAGGGTTCATTTTAAAATTTTGGTTTTAACTTTTAAAGCACTCCATGGTGAGACTCCCAAATATGTTTTCAATCTTTTGAAGCCACTCTGTCAGTCTAGAACTCTGAGGTCTTCTAATCAGCTACTGCTGTCGGTCCCTAGAACCCATTTTAAAACCCGTGGTGATAGAGCATTTCAGGTGGTGGCACCGAGGCTCTGGAACGCTCTCCCTCTAACAATGCGCAGCTCCGAGTCGACTGATGCATTTAAGAGAAGTCTTAAGACTTATCTTTTTAAACAGGCTTATGGTTAATTGTACTTATCGATTTTAGAGTTTATCATGTGTAACCTTTTTGTATAGCATGTTTTAAGAGTGTATGATTTTAGTATGATTTTAGTATGATTTTATTATGTGTATTTCTTTTGTAAAGCACTTTGTGATTTTATATCTGTGAAAGGTGCTATATAAATAAAGTTTACTTACTTACTTACTTAAATGTATAATAAATGTGACTTATATATGATTTTTTGACTGCCTTTACTCCGGAGTGAAGTTTAGTGTGGAAAATATGGTACTCGAAGGAATATCTCAACAAAAGTTTAATAAAATTGTTGCGTGATCAGTTCGCCCTCAGTATCTGTTGTGAATGACTCTCAGCTACTACCACATAGAATTTATTTTACACCGAATGTCCTACCACAGCCCTCTGTCTGGAGCAGGGGGCTTCCATCTAGGGTGCCAGGTGAATCGGACATTGAGGGTCGTGCTCAGGGGCCCAGAATGGGGCAGATGAAGGTGTAGACAGGTGTGGGTGTTTCACCTTTTCCACCCACATTTTGATGTTGTCGGTGCAGGGAATCAAACCAGCAACCTTTTAATCACAAATCCACCTTCTTTAGCTTCTGTGCCACCACTTCCCCTGTTTACATTTTGTTCAGATTTTTTATTTATTTAGTTATTAAATTAATACACGTTTAAACACGTTTTTATCCTGTGTATGCTTTCCTGAGATGACAGCTCTGTTTTGAACATTAGATTATACTAATAATAATAACTTTTATTTATAACGCACTTTACATCAGTAACAGATCCCAAAGTGCTATATTAATTATATTAATCATTGTTATTGTGACTGGAAACAAAACGATTATGAACAAACGTCCTGTTTCTCAGCTGAGCGTGAGAGCACACATCCAGATGTGGCTGCCTTCAGGAACACTGCAGGCTGAAATGGGGGAAAAAAACAAAATAATCCATAATGAATAAAATGACTTTCTGCAGGCGTGGCAGCCAACGGGTCAGCGTGGGTTAGGCCACAGAGAGCAGAACGGACCAGAACCCGACCAGTCAGAACAAACAAACAAACATGTTTTCGGAGGATGAGCGGGACCTTCAACCTGAAGCAGCAGGAGCGGCTGCAGGCAGGGCGGAGACAGAAATCCAGTGCTGCAGATTATGTGCACATCTGCTGCAGCCTCGACAGAGTCAGTTCATCAGAGCTGTTACAGCAGCTGACAGGTGAGCGTGA
>JBBPBX010022513.1:0-17375 GCA_038048925.1 Garcialebias charrua
ACTGCTCCCCACTCCTCCACCCTCACTCCTGCTGAAGGTAGAATAATAATAGAACGGGTTACAACAAAACAAGACTTACCTCGTATTTTATGCCAGGTAACTACATCAATTAAATGCAACTCTCTGAAATAAAAGAGTACAGAAAGCATCAGGGACAACATAATATTTTTTCACTAAGGTTCCAGTGCTAGAGTATGTTCTTACGGGTGCCGAAGACGCCAGGGAAAATGCAGCAGACTTGTGGTGAACTGTAAAACTTTCCTGTATTTATCTAACACATTGTAATAATACATTTTCATAACTTACCTCTTTCTTCTTGAACACCATTTTTATAAAATAATGTTCATTATTTCTGCCTCGTCATATCATGATATAAATGGTAAATGGACTGTACATATATAGTGCCTTTGTATCTGATCAAGACACTCAGAGCTCTTTACAACACAATCTGTGTTCTCATTTACACATTCATACAGAACTCTACTATCTATACAGAGAATAATCAGAGCTTTATCAAATTCATACACCGATGGGACACAGATCGGAGGCAATGAGGGGTTCAGTGTCTTGCCCAGGGACACTTCGGCATGTGACTGCTGGTGGAATCTAACCCCCAACTCTTGCACTGGAGGACGACTGCTTTAACCAGTCAGCTACAGCAACACCCAAAATAAAGTATCTAATTTTTGTGGATCGTGGAAAATCTACACCAACATAATAACAATGTCATAACTATAACATCTAAATTAACTGAATAATAATTCCTAAACAGTAGCTGGGGGGTGGGGCGTGTCACTGAACAGTAGTGGCAAACCACGCCTACTGTATAAGAGCTAGGCATTCAGTTCTGACAGTGACGTCCTAACCCAAGAAAAAGACCCTTCAAACATGTTTCTGCCTGGAGACAAGAATTTAAAATAATCTTAATATGACGGCTACATTTTCATGAATTAATTCAATTCAATTTGACTGAATTTATATAGCGCCAAGCAAAGCTGGGCACCGCTAATTAAAAAATTTGTTCCACAATTTCTAAAACGCTTATTAATTTTTTTAGGTCCACAATTTCAAAAGCACAAATGTCTTATGAAAATTAGGGGAAGCTAATCCAATCCGCTATTTATATATTTCTATATATATATATATATTTATATATAGCCGGCAGCGTTATCAATATTTGCACTACACTGCCAACTGAAAAGTAACAAAAATGATCCTAAAAGGATGAAATTACAAAAATCAAAGGATTTATTTAATACTTTACGTACATATATTCTATTCGGCCACGAAATTAACAAAAAATAGAATGATCTTTTAATCCCTAAAACCACGTTTAAATCTCAAATACACGGGTGTGTCGCCACCGCATTTATACATAAAGTAACCCAAATACATTAAACTAACGACTCGCCGTCGAATGGTCGACACAAAAGACACAATAAAATCATCCGGCCACGTTAATTTGGCTTGAAACAGCGGGGTTCTCTACGGATTATCCATTAGTAACCCAGCACAACCAGCCGGCAGACACAGAGTTAGCGTCTATAGGTAGTCAACAGATTTAATGAAAAGTAACTAAAATACATGAAAATAACGACTCACCGTCGAATGGTCATCACAAAACACACAATAAAATCATCCGGCCACGTTAATTTGGCTTGAAACAGCGGGGTTGTCTGCGGATTTATCCAAGTACCCAGCACAACCAGCTAGCCACAGAACTAGCCCTCGAGTTCACGACTGACCCGGAAGTTGTCATCAACATGGAATAGTCCATTTTTAGTAGGGGGATAAAGAAATCGACCGTTTTTTTATTGCGTATTTAATGATCGTTTTCATCGTAACTATAATTATTTTTATGTTAAATGTACATTAACAAGCAGGATCAATGTTAGTGATGTAGGTGACTGCACGGGGCGAGGCGGGGCCGGGGCCACTGCTGAAATGGGACCCCCAGGCATTTACCTACATGGTAGAGCCGAGTCTGTTCTCAGCTCTGCCCCCCTCACCCTCACACCCTTTCCTCCTCTCTGCTGTTTACGGTGGGGAAAAAGGTAAAACAAGCAGCATAAGAGCTTGTAAATAAGTTTATTGGTTTTTACTGATAGATAATTAGTTATTAGCGGTACTGCATTTTAAATAAAAATAGCACAAATCCGCTTATGAATTATAAAAGTTAGTCAATTCACAAAAACGCTGACAAAAAGTTTAGGTCCACTGTAAGCGGAATAGCGCTTTAGCGCTCCCTAGCGTTGGCGCCAAGTCACAAAAGAGATCATCTCAGGGGCACTGAACAGAATTTTTAAAAAGCTATTCCCAAACTTCAAAAAGGTTCACAGGTTCACAAAAATTGGCAATAAAAAAAAAACTACCATAAATTGAAAATAAATATTAGATGTAAAATTTAAATCAGGGGTACCCACACTTTTTCAGCATGTAAGCTACTTTTACAATGACCAAGTCAAAGTGATCTATCTACTATAAGGCCCCGTTTATACAAGAACAACCTCTGGAAATGTTAGTGTTATTTTAATGTTTATTGGGAGTCGAAGACCACGAGGAGGGAAACGTGTCAAGAGACAGAGGGAGAAGAGGAAAGTGAAGAATGTAGGACTGAGGGTTGCAACTCTAAATGTGGGGACAATGACAGGCAAAGGTAGAGAGCTGGCTGACATGATGCAGAGAAGAAAGGTAGATGTTTTATGTGTCCAAGAGACCAAGTGGAAGGGCAGCAAGGCTCGCAGTATTGGAGCAGGGTTCAAACTGTTTTACCATGGTGTGGATAGAAAGAGAAATGGAGTAGGGGTGGTCCTGAAGGAGGAGTTGGCAAAGAATGTAGTAGAGGTGAAGAGAGTGTCAGATAGGGTGATGTGCCTGAAGGTAGAAGTAGAAGGTCTGATGCTAAACATAGTCAGTGGTTATGCTCCACAGGTTGGATGTGATGGGGAGGAGAAAGATACATTTTGGAAAGATCTGGATGAAGTGATAGAGAGTATTCCCAGGGAGGAAAGAGTGGTGATCGGAGCAGACCTGAATGGACATGTTGGTGAAGGAAACAGAGGGGATGAGGAAGTGATGGGTAGGTTTGGTGTCAAGGAAAGAAACCAGGAAGGACAGATGGTGGTGGATTTTGCCAAGAGAATGGAAATGGCTGTAGTCAATACCTATTTCCAAAAGAGGGAGGAACATAGAGTGACCTATAAGAGTGGAGGAAGGAGTACACAGGTCGACTACATTCTGTGTAGAAGAGGAAACCTGAGGGAGATTGGAGACTGTAAGGTTGTGGCAGGGGAGAGCGTGGCCAGACAGCATCGGATGGTTGTGTGTAGAATGACTGTTGTTGCGAAGAAGAGAAAAAGAGTAAAATCAGAGAAGAAGACCAAATGGTGGAAGCTGAAGAAGGAAGAATGTTGTGAGAAATTCAGAGACGAGCTGTTAAAGGCTCTGGGTGGTAAGAAAGAGCTTCCAAATGACTGGGCTACTACAACAACAGCAATTAGAGAGAAAGATAGGAAGGTTCTTGTTGTGTCATCTGGACAGAAAATAGATAAGGAAACCTGGTGGTGGAATAGTGAAGTGCAGGATGTCGTTCAAAGAAAGAGGTTAGCCAAGAAGAAATATGACAATGAGAGGACTGAAGAGAGGAGACAGGATAGGAATATAAAGAGATGGGACATAGAGCAAAGAGGGAAGTAGCTAAGGCAAAGCTGAGGGCGTACAATGAGTTGTATGGGAGATTGGACACTAAAGAGGGCGAGAAGGACTTGTACCGATTGGCAAGACAGAGGGATCAGGCTGGAAAGGATGTGCAGCAGGTTAGGCTTATTAAAGATAGGAATGGTAATATTCTAACAAGTGAGGAGAGTGTGACAGGAAGATGGAAGGATTACTTTGAGGAGCTAATGAATGAAGAGAATGAAAGAGAAAGAAGAGTGGAGGTCATAGAAACTGTGGACCAGGAAGTGGGAAAGATTAGTGAGGGTGAAGTCCGGAAAGCTCTGAAAAGAATGAAGAAGAGGAAGGCAGTAGGACCTGATGACATACCAGTGGAGGTTTGGAAATATCTTGGAGCGATGGCAGTGAGGTTTTTGACTCAAATATTCAATGGCATATTTGATGGTGAGAAAACACCTGAAGAATGGAGAAGAAGTGTTCTGGTGCCAATTTTTAAGAACAAGGGTAATGTACAGAGTTGTAGCAACTACATGGGAATTAAGGCTATGAGCCACACAATAAAGATCTGTGAGAGAGTTGTGGAAGCAAGACTTACACGAGACGTGATTATCTGTGAGCAACAGTATGGTTTCATGCTGAGAAAGAGCACCACAGATGCCATCTTTGCTTTGAGGATGCTGATGGAGAAGTATAGAGGTCAGAAAGAACTTCATTGTGTCTTTGTGGATTTAGAAAAAGCATATGACAGGATGCTGAGGGAAGAGGTGTGGTATTGCATGAGGAAATCTGGAGTGGCAGAAAAGTATGTTAGACTGGTACAGGACATGTAAGAGGACAGCAGGACAGTGGTGAGATGTGCTGTAGGAGTGACAGATAGCTTCAAGGTGGAGGTGGGATTGCATCAAGGATCGGCTCTGAGCCCCTTCTTCTTTGCTCTGGTTATGGACCGACTAACAGATGAGGTCAGGCAGGAATCTCCATGGACTATAATGTTCGCAGATGACATTGTGATCTGTGGTGAGAACAGGGAACATGTGGAAGAGAACTGGGAGAGCTGGAGGTATTCACTTGAAAGAAGAGGAAGGTAAGTCAGTCATAGTAAGACAGAGTACATGTGTGTGAATGAGAGGGACGCTAGTAGAACAGTTAGAGAGACCAGCCTGAGATGGTTTGGACATGTCCAGAGGAGGGACAGTGGGTATATTGGTAGAAGGATGTTAGAAATGCAGCTGCCAGGAAAAAGACAAAGAGGAGATATATGGATGCAGTTAGAGAGGACATGGAGGTGGTTGGAGTGAGGACAGAGGATGCAGAGGACAGAGTGAGGTGGAGGAGGATGACTCGCTGTGGCGACCCCTGAAGAAGGAAAAGCCGAAAGAAGAAGAAGGGGGTAATAAAATAAAAAATTAGTGGGTTTACACGAAAATGCTGTATTTTCTATGTCAGTCTGGTTGCCAGATAAAAAATTATGAACTATAGTACCGTGGCTTTAAAATTTTAGTACAGTATTTTGACCTAAACGGTCACATGTGCTGAATAAAGATATTCTAAGATGAGGTTTGTGTGTTGTTTTTGTTGAACATGTGCACAGAAAAGGAGTGGGTAAATAAGACATTTTAAATTTATCTGGCAACCCTGACAGCTGTATTCATTGCACATGCTGCGTCTGCATGACAGTTACATCCAAACTGGTGAATACACCAACGTCTCTTTGGACCCTGGATTTCATCAGTTTCACTCCTACATGCTGAAAAAGAGTGAGCAGCACAAAAACACTCTGCTCTGCCATTTATTATAACTGTTGTTATTTATTATAACTGTTGTTATTTATTATAACTGTTGTTATTTATTATAACTGTTGTTATTTATTATAACTGTTGTTAGTGCAGAAAAACTTTGGACCGCAGCCACATGTAGTGACCTTTGAAGGGGTTCCCCTGAAAAACATTTCATATGTGCTGAACTCTTACGCCTTCTCATTAGGCGTTGGAGCCCTTGAAGGCTCCTCACTGCTGAACAGACCCTTCAGCAACATCCCAACTCACTGGGTAATGTGGTAAGTGTTTTTCTGCCAGACATCACCATTACTCTTACCCAACGAGGAGAAAGGCGAGGACAACGGCTGACACAAAGAGACCTTTGCTGCTGGAGTTCCTGCTGAGCAGGAGGACGGAGTAACACAAAACACTGAGCAGAAGAATCCACAGCATGTGCAGCTCGAAGAACAGAAAGAGTCCACAGACCCCAACCAGCACCGACACCACGTGTTTTGCAGTAAACCCAAGTCCTGGGGACAGCAAACAGAAAATAACAATTAGTTCAAACCAGCAATTCAGATATCTCATCAAAGTATAGACTCATCAGTATGTTCCTCACCAAGTGTGAATGTGAACCTGCAGAGGAGACAGAGCAGCAGCAGCATCCAGAGCTGCTGAAGGCTCTGATGAAGGGTGACCAGTCCACAGCTGGAGAACAGCTGCTGCCACAGCAGCAGCCGGCTGCTTAGATCCATCCTGCAGAGAGAGACACATACAAGCACAGAGTGAATTAGATCAAACTGTAAAAAGATGGCTGCCACGGTTAGGCAACCTTAACTAACACAAAAATAGTTTTAATTCAGCTAATATAGATATAATATAATAATATATTCAGCAAATTTAAAATACTTCTGTTCATTTACCAGTACTTTTTACTTAAGGTTAACCACCTTGTAAATTTTAAAAAGTTATTTTTCAAATATTCTTTTGAATTTTATCAGATTTTGGTTTGATTACATTTCATCTTTGTAGCAATAGATAGAACAGTCAGGATGTCATTTTCATCACAACTCTGTCAGCGTGAGCAGATTTCTTTACGTCTCCAGCAATCGAGTCATTCCCCACACATTTTCTGAGAACCAAAAGACCGAGTAAGAAATGTGTGTAACTCTGGTCTGTTAGCAAAATATCTGACGACACTCTGGAAGGATTTTAATGAATGTTTCAGACAGTAATCACTGGGTGCGCTGTCACAACTAATGATCAGGACAGCAATCACAGCAGCTGACTTCAGAAACCACAACACTCATTACAAGCAGTTTTACAGACGTGGATCTAAAACTTTGTGTGGTAATATAATATACAGAATAGTATCAGGGCCCAAAAATACAAAAAGTGACAAATCCAGAGCTTTGTGAGATATTTTGCTAACAGAAAGACAGGCTGGACTCCCAACATGTAATGACAACAATGTGTTGATCTCAAAGCATGTGTTGGGAGACTTTGCTCAGCTACTGCCACAACATCTACTAATAAAACTAAAAATAAACTACTCAACAGAACTGGATCATCACAGTGTAAACGGGCTGACACCTGGCTGCAGCATCTTGCACCTTGAACCAGGTTGAGTCCAGTCAGATGTGCATCCAATGTCTGAGTTACATTAAATCCCGTCCAGTGATTCATAAGATATTTTGCTAACACGCGCACACACACGGGTCTCGGTCAACGAGGTGGTAACAATGAAACTGACGCTAAAATAGTACTTGGGCTAGAACAACATAGTAAAGTGGTTAAAGTTGTGATGTGGTTTGGAAAGCGGTTCCTTCAGCAGTGGTGTGTGAATGTCTGCAGAGCTGCAGCTGAACCCAAAAGAACAGAAACAACTGTTCATGTTAAGAGACTCACCCGACCTGCAGCTGCTTCTGCTCTGAAAGATAAACTTGGAGAACTTCAGCTGCTTTGCTGGCGGTGAGTAAATAAACATGGCGGCTCTCTGCTGCCTCCTGCTGGCTGGAGGCTGAACCTGCAGACATCTGTCTCTCTCTTTTTCTTATTTCTAAACAATGGGTATTTTCTTTCAGGTGTAAATAGTTAAATGCTATGTTTACATTTTTTGCCTAGCAAGACATAAAAGGTACATTTAGCAGATATTTAAGTCTTTAAAATATATGAGTGTGGACAAAGTCAAACACTAAAGCTGTTTAGAAAAAGACTTGATTTTTAAACTTAAAAATATTTACCGTAGTCCCCCAAACTTTTTTCCAACTGTCAACAGTTACAGTATCATCTTACAAATTAACAATTAATTTGTCAAACAAGAAAGGGACAAATTGCACACTGACTAATTATTTTAGATTGCCCAACAACTGCATAAATGTTAAGTCATCAGAAGAATGATGTATGGATCTTAGGTATACAGAATTTTGTAAATAAGTGTCTGGATGTAGAGAAATTCTTTACATCATTCTAAAAAAAACTTATCAATTTGAAATGAAAATCAACAAAATCTCACGCAGTGACACAGAGCATTTCAGAGTTTGCAGCTTCAGTTGTAGATTTGAAAATAAAATGCACATATAGCTTCTATCAAATAACAGTTTTCATAACATGTAACCTTTTTTTAATAGATATTGTAAACTGTGTGACACTGAATTCTCATTGTAAGTATTGTCTTGTCACAATGGTGTCATTTAGAAGTTAATGTCCACTTGTGCTTTGTGTGGCATGCATTAATAATAAACTGCAAATTACATGTGCAAATCTCATTTCATCAGTCTTTATTTATATATAGTATGTGAATGAAAGTACTCTTACGGTATTGTCATAGTCAGTGGGCCCCTTACAGATAGCCTTGGCCCCCCCTCAGCAATAAAAGTCTAGCTCCGCCACTGCATCTGAGGTCGGATCCATTCTTTAAGTGTGCGCTCTTTCTCCCTTTCTTTATTATATATTTTTCCATATTTTCCCACTTACTGGAGTTCATTCTAGCGTGGTCTCGTCACTCTGGGCTCTGTGTTGCTCCCTCTTGCAACTCCTGACGGACGAGCTCGCTCTTTATAACTGATGATGTCTTTATTTAGTTGAACAATGTCATCTTTATTCTCATTGCCAGACAACTTTCACCACCGTGAGAACTATAAACACAAAGAATAAACCTTAAAATAACTTCAGGAGTATGTACATTTTACATGTAACATATACAGTGGTGGGATGTAACTAAGTACAAATACATTTTTCATGTAGCTGTACTTTATTTAAGTAGAATTAAATGTGGGTACTTTTACTCCACTACATTTTATATGAAGTATCTGTACTTTCTACTACACTACATTTCTATAATGTGTTGAGTTACAAGTTACATTCACGTTGCAGCTTTTTGATTTGTCATTACATGTAGTTTGAAAGTAACTGATGTCGAGAGAGGAGTTGGTCCATTGAATCACTGCAAAGTGGACAGGTAACATTAGACCTGCCTTCAAGAAGAGCTGGACCAGTGAAGTATATTCTAGTATAAACGTCATTGAGCTGGGAGCACCCACAGCACCACTAACACACCCAAAATGGATTCCACCGCGGAGAGTCAGCCAGAAGATACACAACACCCATGACCTTATTGAAAGATTATTGAAAGATTATGGAAATATTATTGAAAGACTATTGAAATATTATTGAAAGACTATTGAAATACTGTTCAATACAGCAGGACAGATTCTCTCTCCCAAAAGAGCCAGACTAGACTCAAAAAACTTTGAAAATCAACTTCTTCTGAACTTGAACAATAAATTCTTGCTGCAATATTAAAATGTGTCAGTTCATGGGATGTTAGGAGACAAGAGATGTTTCCAAATGGCTCGACACTCGGGTCTACGTTTCGAAAATGATGTCAGGAAGTTAAAATATTGTTCATATTGACCCATTACAAGGTTGACTAGACAGTATACTAAAGTTGAAGACAGATTGCAGTTAAAATGATCAGAGCCTGTTCCTTTGGCTCCTTTTTTCAGGCAGAATATTTTAACTTAAATGTGTTTACTGCAGTTAAAAAGACACGGTTTTACTTTGTGTTAAATAGAAACTTTCAAAGGTATAATCATTCCTTATTATTCTTATTTTGCTTATGACATTTAACTCTACGTGTCATCCCTGAAATTCTGATGCACAGAATCACAAGTCCAAATGTGAACTGTGTCAGAGTAAACACAATAAAAACATGTATTATCTGCAGCATTGTTCTTTAAAATGGCTCAACACTATTAATGTATGACAGAAAATAAATATACATACAGTAGGCGCACTTGATACTGTAGACCATTGCATTAGGTAATACATTCAGCAAGTACTTTTACTTTAATACTTTAAGTATTTTTAAAAGCAAGTACTTATTTATTTTTACTTAAGTAAAAACATTAATATGGTACTTCTACTTTTACTAGAGTACATTTTTGTCTGTTTATTTGTACTTTTACTTTACTGTTTGAGTACTTTCTCCACCACTGAACATATATTGTCAGGACTACTTAAATGTGTTCTTTTTGCCGATGACACCACATTTTTCTGTTCGGGTAATGACATAAAACAGATTTTGGATATGATGAAAACAGAATTTATAAAAATACAAACTTGGTTTAAATTAAACAAATTATCTTTGAATTTAGATAAAACTAATTACATGATATTCAGTAACAAAAAGAGAATTGTTGATGACGATCCATTTGAAATTGAAGATGTTGTGATCTGTAAAGTGAGTGAAGTGAAGTTTCTGGGTGTTATCATTGATGACAAACTGACGTGGAAACATCATGTAAATTCCATTAAAAAAAATAGCTAGATCAATTGCAGTACTGTATAAAGTCAGGGATTTTTTAATTGATAAAGCTCTGCATATGTTGTATAACACAATCATTGCTCCACATTTAATCTATTGTATTGAGGTTTGGGGAAAAGCGTGCAAAACTATTACAAAGCCTGTTTTTATTTTACAAAAGAGAGCTGTAAGAGTAATCACCAGAAAACATTTCAGTCACCCATCAAACACTTTGTTTCTTCAGCTAAACTTATTGAAATTCCAGGAATTGGTAGAATATAGTATTTTATCAGTTATGTATAGGGCTCATAATAACACATTACCTTTAAATATCCAAAGAAATTTTATAAAAAGACAAAGTTATTACAATCTCAAAGGGACAGAGATATTCATCAAACCACAATTCAGAACCAGCTTAAAGGGACGGTCTACCTCAATTCAGGGAATTCGATTGTGGAATGCTCTGGAGAGTGATGTTAAAAATGAAAAATCAATGCATACATTTAAGAAAAAGGTCAAAAAGGACTTGCTCAAAAACTATATATGATGTAACCTTGCGTGTTTGTGTATTTCACCTATGTTGTACTTATGATGTAGCTTAGTGCGTTTGTGTATTACAGTTAGAAAAACTAAGTAGAGTTAGTCATTTTGTGAAGCAGTTTGTGTATTACAGTTAGAAAAATTAAGTAGAATTATTCATTTTTGTGATGTATTTTGTGTATTACAGTTAGGAATATTAAGTAGAATTATTCATTTTTGTGAACATCTTGATGTTGTGCCATCTTTTAGTTTGTGTATTACAGTTAGAAAAATTAAGTAGAATTATTCATTTTATGATCTAGTTTGTGTATTACAGTTAGGAAAATTAAGTAAAAAAATAAAATAATAAAAAAATAGGAAAATTAAGTAGAAAAAAAATTATTATTTTTTTTATTATTTTTTTAGTGTGATGTAGTTTGTGTATTAGTTAGAAAAATTGTGTATTAGTTAGAAAAATTAAGTAGAATTATTCATTTTGTGATGTAGTTTGTGTATCACAGTTAGAAAAATTAAGTAGAATTATGGGTGATGTAGTTTGTGTATTACAGTTAGAAAAATTAAGTAGAATTATTCATTTTGTGATCTAGTTTATGTATTACAGTTAGGAAAATTAAGTAGAATTATTCATTTTGTGATGTAGTTTGTGTATTACAGTTAGAAAAATAAGTAGAATTATTCATTCTGTGATGTTGCTTGAAGGTTATCATTGGTTGAACAAACTGTGAAATAGGGGCAGATATAATAAGATTTCATCTTCTTTCTGCTCCCTTCATTTTATCCTACTTGTATTCTTGTATGTCTTGTATTGTTCTTTTAAAATGAATGAATAAATTTAAACATCAATCAATCAATCAATCAATCAATAATCAGATAAGCAGCACATTAGCATGAAGCTGCACTTAGCACAGATGACTCACCTCACTACCCGTTGGAGATTTCTTACTGCAACATTCCTTGCGACACACCTTCATCAAGATGTAAGAAACAGTGTAAGCATCACACACAAATACACCAATCTTTATCCTTCTCATCAGTGCAAGGAAACTTACAAGAAGTTGTCAGTATTCTGCTCAAGCTCTGAGAAGCGTCATTACTTGCGCTATATTGTTTTTACCATAGATATCATATGTAAGATATCTATGGTTTTTACCGCTGAAAAACAGAGAAACATCAGCCTGTCGTGTGTCCCCAACTGCACCTGAACGTAACATACTGTACATGGAAGGGTGGCGTGAAGGGACAAAATACCTACCACTCATATTTTGCTGTCACTCGGACCAACTCGGACAGAAAAACAAGCCCAAAAAACCTCACCCTGCGACAAACAAAATGTATAAGCGACTTTATACAAAACAAGCCCAACGTCGCTTATAATAGGCGGACTTGGCAGCTATGTTTTTCACAGCAGTTCCTCTATTTTACAGGAAGCGACAAACAACCGACGTTGGTGACGTCATGCAGCTATGTTTTTCA
Source organism: Garcialebias charrua (assembly GCA_038048925.1). Classification (NCBI taxonomy): domain Eukaryota; kingdom Metazoa; phylum Chordata; class Actinopteri; order Cyprinodontiformes; family Rivulidae; genus Garcialebias; species Garcialebias charrua. The sequence continues at coordinate 12,253 of JBBPBX010022513.1, forward strand.
CAGCAGTTCCTCTATTTTACAGGAAGCGACAAACAACCGACGTTGGTGACGTCATGCAGCTAGCTTCGATTTCCCAAAATGCATCTGTGACCCAACAGGTAAAACAGAAGAAAAATGATTGAAAATGAACGCTAAAAGGTTCAAAATGATGCTGACATAGTGTTTTTTTATGGCTCTATTTCATTTGAACCCATTTTAACCCAGAAATGTTTTTTTGCTCGGAACCATTAGTGAAAAGTCATCTCGAAAACAGGTACATAAAAAGCGCTCAATGTTTCTAAAGTACTGTAGTATGTTCGGCTTGGCTGTTGTAGCATATAGCTGTACTTGAATGTGGTTTGGACATCAGTCTCTGGCATAGACACGAACAGCACAATGTTGACCACAGTCACATGGTAGGTATGACTAGCGTATGACTGTGGTCAGTGTGCGCAGGTGCTCGAGTTGAGCGCCGACGTCGTGTCGATGTCTGACGTGGACTGGTAGATGAACCACATACAGTACATGGATGTCATTGTGACAATTCCAAGGTTAGTTAGGTGCATTGCACGCAAATAATCAACGCCATACCGAACATTTTGTTTTCCATGAAGCATTTCATATAAAAAAGCATTTAAAAGCGGTTTAAAGACTTTTCTTTTTAAGCAAGCCTATTCTGCCCCCGCATGATTTTATCTTTGATCTTGGTTGATAGTATTATTGATTTTACTTGATTTTATCACTTGTTTTATTTTATTTATTTATTTATTTTTTAAGCAGGCCTATTCTGCCTCCACATGATTCTGTTTTTAATCTTAGTTAATACCATTATTGATTTTATTTGATTTTATCACTTGTTTTTATTGTTGTAGCACTTTGAGATTTTTATTAATGAAAAGTGCGGTATAAATTGAATTTATTATTATTATTATTATTATTATATACAGGGGCCCCCTAAGTGGAACTGAATTTATTTTATTTAAAAAAATATATATATATAATATATATCGGGTATAAACACTTTGATTATTTTGTAGTGAAATTCTTGCTGAAATATGTATTATAGGTGTTAGGGCTGGGCGATATATCGATATTTTTAAAATATTGAGATTTTTTCTAAAGAGATACAAGACGAGACCATATCGTTCATGATTTTATACGTCTACCTTATAATGTTTTGCTAGTTTTTTGATACTTTGTTAAAAAAAAAAAAAAAAAAACTTTCTTTTGTTTTTTTCTCTCTTTTGTTTTCTATTGTTTATTGTTTGTTTGTTTATTGTTTATTGTTTAAGGAAATTCTACCACTGCTGTTCATTGTTCTTTAGTTTTAGCAGGTCGCTTTCGTAAATGAGCCCATGAGGTTCAAAAGATTTACCTGACTAAATAAAGGTTGAATGAATGAATGAATATCGAGAATTATCCTCCTGCTGTCTGTTTTCTCCCACTCGCCCCCTCCTTCTCCTTCACAGACCCAGCCCCTCCTTCCGCCTGCAGGAGGGCGTAGCGGAGCCGCGGAGACTTTCAGCACAAGTAAACACGGCAGATATGAAGAGATGCTAGCTGCTGAAGGAAAAAAACAATGTTCTTTCTGAGCTGGATTTAAATTGTCAGATGAGGGCAGAAAAAATATTTTTGTAGACAATGCTGAAAATAATCCCGACGAAAGGTCGGAACTACGAATCTTTTTCACCATTTAAACAGCGGAGTGGAGCATGAACTGGAAACGGCAGAACCGAGTGTTTTTGCAGCCTCCTGCTTCATTAAAACAAACCACGGGTCTGAGCTCATTTAGTCGTGCGTGCACCGCAGAGAGAGGTGGAGACATTGGTGGATCAGCGGTTTGTCATGTCGCTAAAGATACGGTCCTTAGCGGCTAACAAGATGGCTAACGCGTTAGCCGTCTTCAGCTGAAGGGCGAGATACACTCGAGCGTCCTCACGATACGCCAATACGCAGCGTACGTATGCCCCGTACGCAGCGTAGCCCCGCGTAGCCCCTCAGGGCAAGTACGCGCAAAAGTATTTTTTTACTACGCATACGCGATTCGCATACGCGATGCGCGGTGTCTGACCTAAACTTCCCCGGCTCCGGACTGTTTTGTATGTTACACAAATGAAATAAATTCCTCTTTTTTATCGCTGATCGGGCCTTTTCTTTTGTTTTTTTGCCTAAAGTCAAGTAACCGCTTCTTCCTCCGTTCACTCGATGAATGAAATGAATGAATTCAGGTCCTACCTGGGTGCGCGATGTTTTATATATTCCCTGGTGGGCTGTGGTGGGCTGTGGGCTGCAGGAAAAGCACTCCCTGTTATTATTTTTATTTCTGAGAGAACTTTTTATAACATATATAGTAGAAAGACCGTATCAGAACACCGCAGAAGTCTGAGAGTGACCGTGTCTTTAGCGATATATGATAAACTGCTGATTTAATAATGTCTCCACCTCTCTGTTCACGTTTCTGAGTGGAGGCTGTCGTGTTTTTACACAAGGATTCAATGCGACACTTTGTAGAGCAAACGTCTTTATTCTTCGTGAAACCGGAAACAACCTCCTGACCCTTTCACAATAAAACGGGATACAGTATATCAAATATATTGTACCACAGAGGCTCACATTTACTGCAGTTCACAAACACACTGACTAAAGTGAAAGCACCTTTCTATCTTATCAAGACACTCATTCATTCATTTTCATTCAACCTTTATTTATACAGGCTAGCCTCGTTGAGCCACGGGGACTCATTTACAAGAGGGACCTGTCTCACTCACACCCAGGGTCAATTTAGAGTTACCAATCAGCCTAACACAATCTGTGTCCTCATTTACCCATTCATACAGCACTCTGCTAGATCTGTACAAAGAATAATCAGTACTTTATCACATTCATACACTGATGGGACACACATCAGAGGCAATGAGGGGTTCAGTGTTGCCCACTGCCAAGGAACACTTCAGCATGTGACTGCTGGTGGAATTGAACCCTCACCTCTCCCATTGGAGGAGACATGCTCTAGCCTCTCAGCCACAGCTGCCCTCAGCTGAAGAGGATTATTATTTAATAGGTGTAAATAAATGTCTAAAAAATAAAGTAATGTATGGTTCATTCATAAAATGGTTTATTTTTAGACATTTATTTTGTAGAGTTACAGCTGTTTGTTAATAAATGTTGCTGTGTGACAACTGGGACAAAGCTTTGACTCAGAAATATATTTTTGTTATTCTTTTATGGAAAGAAAATTATATTGAGATATATATCGTATATCGCGATATATCACAACAATATTGAGATATGAATTTTTGTCCATATCGCCCAGCCCTAATGCAGTGTGTGGTTTATAAGCGCCCTCTACTGGTTGGCTATAATGATTTTTATACAATTTTTGTTAGAACGCCCACATTGTTAATACTCTATGTATATGGTTAGTTTGCTTGCTGAGCTAAGTTCTCTTTGATTATACAGTAGCTTGTTTTCTTTCTGAATTTCATGAATCCTACGTTTTTGAATGCACCGCGGCTGTTCTGACACCGTTCTGTGTACCTGGTAAATGTTGCTGCTGCTGCAGTAATCTCTCCCTCAACACGGACATACTGTATTAGTTTTTTGAGCATCTGTTGCTGATTTCCTGGTTTCCTGCTGTGTGTAGAAGACAGAAGGTGAACCTATTGATGTTATATAATTTAATCTGGATGTTAACACCATGCTAATGCATATTTTAGTCATACATGAAGTAACGTAATGTGTATTGTATTAGTTAGAAAATTAGAAAGTGTTATTCATTTTTGTTCTGTTACTGGAAGATTATTATTGTTTGAACTGATTGTTTGAAAAAGGGCAGATATAATAAGATTTTTTTCTTCTTTCTGCTACCTTTCATTTTTTATATTTTGTACGTTATCATTTATGGGATTGTTTTTTATTGTGTTTTTTGTAAAAAACAAAAAATAAATAAATAAAAAGAACAAATTTTATAAATAAATAAATGAATTGTGGACTTCAGAAGGAACAAACTCACCTACGCCCCCTGAAAATAAGAGGATCTACGGTGGAAGTGGTCTCCAGCTACAAGTACTTGGGTGTGCACCTGAATGACAACCTCATCTGGAGCAACAACACCACCAGCCTGATCAAGAAAGCTCATCAGAGACTCTACTTCCTCAGACGGCTGAGACGAGCTGGTCTGAGCAGCTCAGTCCTCACCTCCTTCTACAGGTGTGCAGTGGAGAGCATCCTGTGCTCCAGCATCAACGTGTGGCATGGAGGCTGCACAGCTGCAGAAAGAAAAGCTTTGCAGAGAGTGGTGAAGGCTGCACAGAAGATGTTGGAGTCAGTCTCCCCACCATCACAGACATTTACACCTCCAGATGCAGGAAGAGGCTACCTGCATCATGAAGGACCCCACTCACCCAGCACACACTTTTTGCCCCACTCTCCTCAGGAAGGAGGTTGAGGAGCATTAAGTGTAGACCCACAAGACTGAGGAACAGCTTCTACCCTACAGCTGTTAGACTCATGAATATCTAACCAGGATAAAGAAAGAGGTGACCTTTAACCCTGTGACTTTGAAATCATTTGGAATCTTTGTTGACACACATTGTGTCCAGCTCTGAAGTTTGACATTTCTCTTAAATGGTCGTCAAATTATTAGTTTTTTAAAATAAAATGCACTTTTCATCAAACAGCTGCTGTTACTGATGGTGCTTTTTGCAGCTTTTGGCGCTTATGTGAAGATAACAAATTTCAACTTACCGGTAATGTTGCTCAGCTGAAACATACCGTAGAAACAAGCATCTGACACTGTCACTTTTTTTTTTTTTCTACAAGGAACTGATTCACAGCTGGGAGGCAGAATTGGCTCGATCCATCCCTCAGTGTCGCAGTCAGGATGTCAGTCTGCAGCCTGATGACTTTGTAGTCAGCGTAAGTTTACCACCTAATGTGACTTAACCTTTCGTAAGTCTTCAGGGGACAATAAACATTTCAGTTATTCTCTTCAACTGCAGCCTTAGCTTTAATACCGTACTTTTCGGCGTATAAGTTGCTGTTTTTTTTACTAATTTGCATGTCCTGCGGCTTATATGCTGAAGCGTCATATTTATGGATTTTTATCCCATATTTTTAGACCCATTTTTGACTCTGATATGACC
>JBBPBX010022513.1:27310-41346 GCA_038048925.1 Garcialebias charrua
CCTGCCCCAAGTGGAGGAGTTTAAGTATCTCGGGATCTTGTTCACGAATGAGGGAAAACTGGAGCGTGAGATCGATAGGCGGATAGGTGCAGCGTCCGCAGTGAAGCGGGCGCTGTACCGGTCTGTCGTGGTGAAGAGAGAGCTGAGTCAAAAGGCAAAGCTCTCAATTTACCGATCGATCTACGTTCCCACCCTCATCTATGGTCATGAGCTTTGGGTTATGACCGAAAGAACAAGATCTCGGATACAAGCGGCTGAAATGAGTTTTCTCCGCAGGGTGGCTGGACTCTCCCTTAGAGATAGGGTGAGAAGCTCAGTCATCCGGGAGGGACTCGGAGTAGAGCCGCTGCTTCTCCACATCGAGAGGAGCCAGTTGAGGTGGCTCGGGCATCTGGTTAGGATGCCTCCTGGACGCCTCCCTGGTGAGGTGTTCCGGGCATGTCCCACCGGGAGGAGACCCAGAGGAAGACCCAGGATACGCTGGAGGGACTATGTTTCTCGGCTGGCCTGGGAACGCCTTGGGATTCCCCCAGAGGAGCTGCTCCAAGTGGCTGGGGAGAGGGAAGTCTGGGCCTCCCTACTTAGGCTGCTACCCCCGCGACCCGACCCCGGATAAGCGGAAGAAAATGGATGGATGGATGGATATATATATATATATATATATACTGTATACTACTATAAATACTATACAGTATATATATATTAAGAGAGATGTTTTTGAATTTTTTCAGAAGAATGTTGACAACTGTTGGTGGATGTGGGATTAATGTGACCAAAATGTGTACAGCTGCAAAGGATGATGAATAATTTCTTGCTGGGAGGATGATTGCCACATCAATCGTTCATGGAGGTCCAGGTCCTCGGTTCTTCTCCCTCAGATAATTCATCAGATCCATCCAGAACTGAGACCTACAACAAACTGAAATAGCCTATATGCCACGGACTTCCGTTCCAGCTCTTCCGCATTCATTACACATGCGGCGCACTTCCGGTTTGCAGTCAACACGGTGTTAGCGATGGCGTTCTTCACGAGATCTCTGCAGGACTTGCCGACAGTCACTGTTAATAATGTCTACAGAATAATTCAGACCTTCTCTAAAGCGCCCACATCTAAGAAGGATAAAGGATTTAAGCTTTGTGTCCAACTACATAAATAAATATGAAGGTAAGTCGGTATTTGTTTTCAGTTCACCAAACTGCCTCATGTAGGCTAACACAGCTAACATAGTTAGCCTCGCTAATCTGTTGAGTAAACGTGTTTTGTCTGTACAATGTTTTCTTATTAACACAAATGTTAGTTTCAAACAAGGAGGCAGGAGAAGTCACAGTTAGGGCTGAGTGTTTACAGTCCATGAGGAAGAGAGCCAGAAGCCCCACTGTTTGAGTCAAAGCCACCTGACAGTTCAGTTTCAAACAAGGAGGCAGGATATTTAGAGCAGATTTAGAAACAAAAGTTATTTTAATTCAAGTTTGTTTACAAAAGTTGAGCTGAAGTCAAACCTGTTAAATCACTGTTTGTAGCAGGCCTTAATAAGAGATGTTTTCTTTCACTGCACAGGACACGGCAGGTGTTGGTGATGATGAGGGAACCCCTGGTCCATCCTAGATGTTTGTGAGACGTGGGAAGACACCACCGCTACAGCTCAAACATGAGGGAAGCAGTGAGGAGCTGAGATTGGATCCAAATACAAACAAGTTGTTCCACTGAGCACTGTAATCTGACTGATTACATGTTTTTAAATCTCCAAAAGCAGTCGAGGAAGCTGGGAGTTAGTCAGAAGATGTAATAATAATAATATAATTTAAACAGTGTTTAAATATTGTGCCTCATTTAGCTTGACTCATACGTTTTGTACAGTAATGTAACATTATCAAATTTCTTTTTAATAAAATGGCTAAAACGACTCTAAGCCTGTCTTAAACCAAAATACAGTACACATTTTTTTTGGGTGATAATACATCAATGAAGACAAAAGTCAGAATGTTTTGAACATTTTATTTTCTTACAAGTAGTAAGTAGTGTGACTGTAGTGTCATGGTAGTCCTTGAAGTCTGCAGGTAGATTTTTATGTATCTGCTCTTCAGGTAGAGCCGAGTACTGTCAATAAAAAGTTGCTGTGAAAATCCGTCTGACCGTGGACTGATGGACACCGTATGGGTCAGCAAGGTCCCGTTGCTTTGATCCAAGGTCAAGGTCATTTAAGAACAGGAAGAACTCAACGGGCTGCAGGGTGTGGAGTGGATAAATAATCAATAAATAACACTGAACAACTGGTAATAACTAATAATTAAATCTCAATGTCACTACAGTACTTGTGCAATACAGTAACCTGTCACACAACCTGTGTAATGTTGATTATGTGCATACATATATATGCACATAAAGTTTTAAATATATATATATACTGTATATATAAATATATACACATATATATAATAATATATTATATATACTGTATGTGTATATATTTATATATATATATTTAAAACTTTATGTGCATGTTAGCTTATATTACTAGCTTGAAATACTTGCAGTAGTTAATTCAAATTCATCCTGCTGCATCGTTATATCCGTCTCTCTTCAGGACTTTGTGAATATTATAATTACTTTTTCACTGTGCATGCTTTTAGTATACATACAGTTGTTTGTTCTTTGATTTTTAGCAAGTCAAATCTGCTCTTCTCATCCTGAGCACTTCATTGTACTGTTAACTCTGTGTTAACCTGTATAAGACAAATAAACACAAGTTGAACTTGATGGGGAGTTCCTCTCAGTTCTTGGTGAACACCGACCATGAATGGCAGAGCAGAGCAGTCATGGGCCAGCAGGAACACATCAGGAGGTCAGATGATGCAAACCTGAAAAAAAACAAGTGTTCATATTTACCTACAAGTAAAAAACCAAACGGAGAACTCTTTATGAGAGTTATGCTTTAAAATAAATAAATTACATCTCAGGAAATTAAATGTTTAATTGGAGTGAAACAGTTCTGGTTTCATATTAAAGGAAACAGCAGAGAATATTTCAGAGGTGTAACAGCTCTGAAGTTACTAAGAGTTTACAAACATATTTACAGATTAGAAAACACATGTTAAAATCTGAATATTATTTTAAAAGTATGTAGTTACAAACTTTTATTAAATCACTCATCATGACTCCAACATTAAATCTACAAGTGCAGGGTGTGGAGTCGAGTGATAATCGTGTTTCTTACTGAGCTGCAGCAGCTGTTGTTGTGTTCTCCTCCTCCTCGCTGTCCTCTCTACTGCTTCTCCCAAAGCCCCGGTCATGGAAGTGGAAGGGATCTATTCCACTGGAACAATGCAGGTACAGCTCCTTTTTAACCACTGTTTGATGCTGGCTCTTGAATATTCTGAGGTTTAAAACGCCAGCTACAACCGAGTGTTAGCTTTAAGGCTAACTCGGTTAGCCACGAACTGTGGCATTAAAATATTAAAAACTAAGCGCTCTATTGTACCTGCTATTCACTGGACACAACGGCACACAACAATTCTCTCTTGTTGTACCAGTAGCTCGCAGATAATTTACCTTTTGTGTCTTTTACATGGTCTAGTTCTAGAAGCTACTGCTAACAACAACAGTAGTAGATGAGAGCCGGAAGTGAAGCGCATGGATCATATTTTAACGGAAGTACGTCACCACTACCCGTGGCATATAGGCTAATTTTGAACAATTCAGCAGAAAGGACTAAAATGGTCTATAATGACCTAACTGGTTTCCATAACGTTGTGAAAATATTTAAATGTATCTTGGCCTACAGAGCAAAATAAAGATAATGTACATATTGTACAACAGACAAAGAGGGAGACTATAAACGTTGACCCTTTAGTTTATCTGTTTAGAATGTTCTAGAATATTAAGGCATTTAAAAAACAACATTACGGACAGGCAGCAGCAGCTCTGTAGAGTTTAGCTACATGTGGCAGCTAGTTACTTTGCATGATAGCATGATAATAATGGATAATGTTATCACAGCCAACTAACACATAGATACTGTTTTTATTAACATAAATACAGAAAGTAAACGTTTAAGCATTACATCACTGACAGGCAGCATTAGCTACTGTGGCTAAAGTTGCTGCAATGATGGATAACGTTGTAAACCACAACTAACAAACACGTAAATACAGATTTTATTAACCTTACCTTAAGCTATATCTTGTAATTTAACCTCTATAAATAAAGGTTGAATGAATGAAATTCCGTGAAGTTTCAGACATCGAGGGAGAATCGACCCGGAACCAGAAGTACAGAAGGACCCAGGTTCGAACCCCGGCCACGGCACACCTTGGGGTGTCTATGCATAGATATCATATACAATTATGTGTCTATGAGTGCACATCTATTTTCCCCAGCTCCCCGGGCGCTGACCACGGCTGCTCACTGCACCACCTGGTGGTGGTTGGGTTAAATGCAGAGACCAATTTCGTCTGTCAAGTATGGGAAACATACACAGATGACAAAAATGTGACATGTACAGTATTATTATTTTTTATTTATATGCTGCCTAAATAAAGATTGAATGAATAAAGTAAACTTTGATAAAAAACGGTGTTAAATAATACACATCATATTTTTATTGAACAATAATCTTCATGCTAACAGTGCCATTGTAATTTCAGAGATTGAGGAGGAATAGAAATGAGGAGAGTGAGATGAGGGAAAGAAGAAAATGTAGCCTCAGAGGACAGGGACATGCCAGGAACTGATGAGACAGATCAACAGGACCAGGAGGATGGATCAACAGGTGATAAAATCAGGGAACAGAGATGAACAACCTGAGGGAACAATTAGAACAAAAAAATTACATAAGTAGGATAGAAGAACTTCAGACATGAAAATTAACACAGTCCTGTGAAGAAAAAATGTTAATGAAAATAAATTCTACCTCATTTATTTATTTATTTTGACAAAAGATCAGATGAAGGCAACTGGCATAAAGAATAACTTCAATCGATTTACTGCAATCGATTTAGCTATTTATTATTATTATTTTTTTAATTTGCAGCCGTGTTTAAAATTTGCAACTGTTTTTTTTAAATTTGCTGCTGTTTCTTAAAATTTGCAGCTGTTTTTTTAAATTTGCTGCTGTTTTTTTTAAATTTGCAGCCGTGTTTATTTCTTGCAGCGCGTTTGCACCCCTCGGCCACCGTAGGGTTGACTCAGAAACGTCATCATTTGCAGATGTACATACAAAGAATAAAAAGTGTAAGCTGGAAAACCTGAAACCTGTGAATCCTGCCTAACAATGGAAGAAGCATCTGCTGGAACCTGAGAGTCGTCAGGGTTTCACCATCCCTCTGAAGACTGTTTTCAGGGAAACATGCAAGTTCAAAAGTTTTGGACAGATCCCACTCCTCCCTCTTAATGGTTCTTTATCTAGACAGCAAAAACTAATTAAAGTTAAACAATGAAATGTCTTCTTAGAAACAGAGGAAGAATAAGCTAAACATTTGTCAGACTGTAGCCGATTCTGTGTCCCTGACGAGAAACGTGTAGAAAACATCAGAGATTCATTGAAGTCAGAGGTAACTTTAAAGCACACAATTCATGGTGAGCCTGAAATATGAATAAGGGTCGAGGGTCATAATTATAGTAGTGCAGCTTCATGCTACACATAATAACTAAGAATTTGGACTTGTAGCAGGACACCAGCAATTTGATGAAAATTTATGCAAGATTCTCAAAATTAGGTCTCAAATTAATATGAAGATGTTTTGTTCTATTGAAAATAAATCAGTGCATTCCACTCAAATTATTACCAGGTTGCAAACTATTCCACAATCATAAGCGTTATTGCAATCAAAAGTAAAATAAAATAAAGAAATACAGCAAAACAAAATAAAAGCTTTTACATCATCAAGTATGACATTTGATAATAAACTTTCAACATATTAAACCAAAGAGCTTGTTGTAAAATGATTGGAAACATGATTGAAGTTTCAGAAATATTTTGAACAGTATAACTTTTGGATGAATTTGTCATTTTAGGAGATGAACTAAATGAGGATGATGCTCATGCAAAACTTGTCAAATCTTCTTGTCAAATCTTCTCTGACAAAACCAAACATCTTATTCTGCTGTTGACTCTTGTTTGGTGTCAGTAATTGGATTCAACAAATAAGTTTTAAGAAACAAAACATATTGACAACTTAATTTACTCGTGGAACAAACTGGAGCCTCAGAAGCATGTGGAAGAACCATACACATCCACAACAGCCTGGCACCTCTTCATGCTGCTCACCAGCTTGGCCACACACTACTGTGGGATGGCATCTCATTCTATACCAACATTTGTTGCAAGTCAGCCAATGTGATTCTTTATAAAACAACTCCTTGTCAACAACATTCTGCTGTGAAAGAATGCTACGTGAGCTACTAATAAATCGACACATTTCCACGACACCACTAGTTCACCATTTTTATGCAGGAACACATTTTTAGTTTAGAAAATGGCAACAAACTAAACAATAAAGTTGTGCTAAAGCAGGGGTGTCAGAGTCAAATACACCAAGGGCCAAAAAAAATTTTGCTACAAGCCAAGGGCCGGACTGGTTCAATGTTCATATTGAAATGATTTCACATAGCCTGTTGAACCAAGACCTAACAGACTGTCTATTATTTAAGGATTAAATTAATAAAACATTTTTTAACAGGCAAACAGCAAAAAATTAAATTGTTTAAAAAAATATATATATATGTTTCTTAATATCAAGATAAATGCATAAATAAAAGTGCATGCATTATAAACTGAAAATGCATTATTGTGCAGCTCTATGATCCTTCTGATCACCACTTTCAAATAGGAAAATAAGAAAATAAATCAAATCAGTTGTATTCTTTCTCATGGCTCTGTCCCCGAGTCCATTCAACTGAAAAGTAAATATAAATAAATAAAATACAATAAAATAAAATACAAAAATCTATGGCACACAGCCAAAACAATACTTCCTTCAAAGAAAAATCATGTCTTGTAGAAACAAATGTAAAAATTTAACTGAATTAAAAACTGAAAATTTGTTACAGCTCTGTGATGCTCTTATCTGAGCCTGATACTTGGAGGTGCCTCATCTTTTGTACAAGTTCATCAATGTTTGGGGTTAGGCTCTGAGCTGAGGAAGTCCTCAGGATTGATTCCATGAACATGTAGTCTGCCTCCCACCTGGCTTGAAACCCCTGTTCTCTGTGTCCACCTTACGTTTAGACATTTTAGAGGAGGGGTGGAAATGTAGCTGAAAGTTTATCTCTGCTCTGACTGCTGATGAATAATGAAGCCACTTGTGCAAGCTGAAGTGACTTCATGAGCAGAGCTACCTGCCTAAATAAAAGTTGAATGATTAGGCATACAGCTGTCTTGTGACTTTTTATTAATATACTGTACTTTTTTATGATTGTTGGCTGTTGGCTGCAAGTATGAAGCTGTGAAATCCTTCATTTTCTACAGCTGATAGCTGTTGGTCATTAATTATGATGAAGTTCAGCAACTTCTCTGCTTCAGCTGTGTGTTTTTATTGTTCAGTCTGGGAGTATTGTCCCTCCTACGAGATTATCAGGTCGGAGTAGACGCGGTTGAACAAGAAAAAACACACCGCTGAAGACATGGAGCTCGAATGAGGGACAGGCTGAATGATCCGAGACCGGGACGCGCGGCTGGGTCCTGCTGCTCGGTTCAGCGAGAGTGTCGTCTCGCTGAACTAACTGGAGCGCGGTTTAAAGTGGCGCTATGACTCTGCAGACATTGCACGTTGCTGTCTTATGGTATTTAGTGTAAAATACATCCACACAGCGGACATGTTACGATGAACAGTTGGCTAACTGTTAGCTAAAATGTTACTCACCGAGTATGCACGTTGGAGCTGCTGGCTGCAAACTATGGAATGGATTTCCTGAATTTGAGGCGGGTCTCATTACTCTGGGTTCATGAGACACGACTCCGTTCCGAAAATCCATTCCATAGTTTGATCGACTCCGTGCCATGTACAAAACACCAGCGGACGGCTGTGGCTTGCGGGCCGGATCTAATAGTTATTAAATATCATCCAAAGGGCCATAAATAATTGCTTCACGGGCCGGATCTGGCCCGGGGGCCGGCACTTTGACATATGTGTGCTAAAGGGTACATTAGCTAATATTTAATATTAGCTAATATAGCATTTTTTCAGATTGGTATGTCATTATTGAGAATACGTTATTTTAAAGCCTGCAAAACCATAGGCAGTTTCTTGGAAAACACTTTCAATGAATTTTTTTTTTTAATCTGCCTTTATTTTTATTACTTTACACCAACTAATAAAATGTGAGAACTATTGTCACTATTGAAAAACATAACATTTTAATCACACTAACATATGAAAAAATTAAGACATCGGACTATTGTCAGAAAAAGTGTCAGGGTGACAAGATTATGATTTCCAACAGTTATTAGTCTGCAACTGCACAGATACCCTTTAAATTTGTAGTCATTCAGATAAAAGTTGCAACTACTGACGAGGTCTGTGGTGGATTTTGAGTCATTTTTTCCTTTCTAATACAAAAGAACAAAGATAAATCAGGTATATGCACACGTAAACTAGTAAAAACTACTGGTCAGTGTTTCCCCTAAATAACTTGCCATGGCGGGGTAGTGCTCATCTCGCAGCGCACTGTTTGTACCAACAGTTTTTTGTGTGTGCATGTGGGTGGGGGGTCAGTGTGTGGGTTCAACACGAGGGAAGAGGCTGCCTTTACCTTTTTAGCTTGGACACCTGTATTGCGAGCCACCAGTTTAGCGTTACGTCAGTGCTTACAGATGGTTGGGGGGGGGGTTGGCAGATGCAGAGCCATATTGAGAGTTGTGACACTCTTTGAACTCGCCGATAGGTGGTCACGTGGTTCATGTAGCTCTCAATAGTTCCAAACAGCTCATCACGTCAGTCAGTTTGAGCGGCTACTGCAACATGACACAAAAATCGACTTTTCTTACTTTGTCCGGTGTCTTTCAGTAATTATTGAGCAGCAACCAACTGATTACTTAACTGATTACTGATTATTTCACTGACTATGCATTTTATTAAAGCATTTTTAGATGTGGCAGATGCATTTATTATTACAGTGAAATGAGACTGTAAACACATTTGTTAGAAAAATATATGCAATACAATGATCAATATAGCCATGTCAACAGTGTTTTATAATGTTACACGTAAAAATAAAAAATAGAGTAACACCTATTATGAAGCTATTTCTGATATTCTCTGCATGAGAATGCTCCACCTTGTCCACCAGTTGAGATCTACTCCAGCTTACCTTAGATCATCTGGGATGAAGTCTTGATTTCTGCACATTAGATAATTGTTCCATTTATTTTTTTTATCAACTGAGTACTGTACAGTACCTGGATAACAGAAGCCGTTTTTGCACTGCACAGCCCTCCCCGGCCCAGCTTCTAACCCGGGTTCGTCTTGTTCGCATTTACCTTTTCGGGCCGGCGTCAGCCCGAGTTTTAGAACCCGACCGACCGAGGTTCTAAGCAGGCCGAGCTCCCGGGCCCAGTATGGCATCATGTACTGCTCATCATTTGGTTCGTTGTTTGCAGCAGGGGAGGGACTGCTGCGTGCTGAGTCATCAACTGCGTTCTAACAACAACCTCCCTTTTACGTTAGAGAGAAAACAGGAAACATGTCTACCTCCCAAGCCCCCGTTGCGTGGTCTAACGATGAAGTCAGCTTCTTTTTAAACTACATAGCAGACGAGTGTGTACAGAGGGAGCTGGAAAGCAGCACACGCAATGAGAAAGTATAAATATAAAAGTGGACCTGGAAAGAGCAACACGCTTGGTGGTTCACTGGAAGCACGTCGGGTTGCCACTCAAAACTTTATCCCGACTCGGGTTTGATCCTCACTTAGTTGAACTTATTTTACGTTTGTCTTTTATTGGATAAAAAAAAAAAGGAGTTCATGTTATGCCTGTGGTTAACACAAACTAATTTTTTTAATCCAATAAAAGACAAATGTAAAATAAGTTCAACCAAGTGAGGATCGAACCCGAGTCGAGATAAAGTTTGGAGTGGCAACCCAACATGCTTCCAGTGAACCATTGAGGCGTGTTAACCGGTTCGACATTAGCGGCGTATCCATACCTTCTCTTTCCACCTCTCTTAACACAGAACTTGTGTTGTGCGGGACTTTATAGGCAAAGTGGGTGGTTCGTTCGAACCCCGCCGGCTACGCGCATGTATCCTTATTTGCGTTTTTCGGTAAGAACTCCCCACCCACTTCAAGGCGGCTCTCCGCACAATGCGAAATGAGCGAGGGCGGGCCAGGCTTGGCTCAGGGCCAACCCGGGACGAGCTGGGCCAGGGAGGGCTGTGCAGTGCGAAAACGGCTAGAGTTGATTGTGCTTGTAGCCTGACTACTATTGTAAAATAGTAATTCACTGATTAAAATGTTAATTTAAATGAAACAGTTTCTAGTTAAAATCATCATAAGTGACAAAATAAGTGTTAATTGTGCAAAAATTAATTACCAAACAATTTATTATAAAATATGTAAAATGTAAAACAAGCTTTAATAAAGTACTTTACTACTATTTACACTGTTTATTAATTGTATCATCTCAAGTCAGAAGGAGCAACATCACCATCACCATCATCACAACAACACAAACTGAGTGATGTAAATTTAATCTGCACAAACATTTTCAACCAGAGCTCAAAATGTTTAAATGTCAAAGAAATGTGCAAGAAAATAAACTACTATCACTCTACAGGCACATTTTGTGAGAGGGCACGTCACAAAGACACAGTCGGGCCGTGTGAGACTGAAGGAGGTTCCAACCATTTGTGTTCATCGCCCAGAACCTAATGAGAAGTCCAGCAGAATTCCACTGACCAGTGATCAAACATATTGTGCTAAAGATCCTGTTTTTAGTTCCCTTTCAGTCTGGTCTCTCAGTGCAACATCCTTGCTATGGGAATTGCGCCCCGCGCGATTACCTGAAGGAATATACTCACGCCTTTACGGCAGGGGCGTCACCGCCGCGCCAGAGGCCACGCCCTCTGGGTTCTTAAGCGGCTTGCGCCCCTCCATCTTTCTCTTTTTGCCCTTCACCTCGCTTAAACCTGAACTACCTCTTCGCGGGACTTCTCTGTGGCTTCATCGCTCAACCTGAGGTGAGTTTGCTCCCTGCACAGAGAATTATTCCTGCGTACTACTGGACTAGCGAAAGCTAGTCCGGCACATTTCTCTTAACCCCAAAGTTTTTTTCTCCTCTCTCTACAGGTTGCTTCACTCGATGGTGCTAACTACGCCACAAGAAAAAGCTGCCTCGCTAACTCCTAGCGAGCTAGCCAGCGAAAGCGACGGAGGAGACATTTGACGTGAAAAGGAAAAAGATTTTGGAAGGACTCACTCACCTCATCTCGGACATGCCTCCGGAGAAAGGAAAGCGAAAGGCGAGACTTCCAAGGAAAACCAGTGGGACGGCGAGCCCAACTTCGCGCGCCTGTTCCAGCGGATGCGGCTTCTCCCTCGCAGTAAGGACACCCATGAGGCCTTTCCAGTCTGCCTGGGAATGCTTCATGCAAAAACAGCACTGGATGTGCCCGATTTTTGCCCACACTGCAGCCTCATGATGGATGCGCTGCGGCATCGGGTTGACCTCGTCGCCAAAGCAATGGGCGCTTCAGCGACGACAGCGGACGCAGACACCAAGGAGCCCCTCACTCCCACGCCAGAGTTGGAGAGCATGGCTCTACATGATAGCACACACGTCGAATGGGGCAACAGCCCTGACGTTCTGGCTCCTATGGTGGACCTAACAGTCGAATTCGACACCTGTGGTATGATGAATGAGGACAAGATCTCGATCTCATCTCTGGCAAATTTTCAGCGGAGGAGGCGGACGTGGAACTGGAGGATCAGGGTGAAGACCTCGCCCAGACCCCGGTACCTGTGCTCCCAGAAACTGACTTCTCCATCCCTGCTCTGTTCGATTAGTGCCACAGAGCAGCGGACGCCCTGAACATCCCATGGCCGGAACCTCTGCCTCGCCAACAGGTCACGAGCAGTGTTGCCAGGTGAGAAATGTAGGATTATCGTACTAGAGCCCTAAAATTATCGTATTTTGAGGAAAATTATCGTACATCCGTCAAAACCAAAATAACAAGTATGCACTATAGTCACTCTGTTGTTGAATTGCGTCTAACAGGCACTCACAGCGTTGTGGCGTCAGTACGGGTGGGAACCATAGACAATAATACGTATTAATGTCTGGTGGCAACTAATGAGCCCGCCCCCCGCGCTTCTTGTTTTGTTTCATGGCGGTTTTAATTTAATAACTCAACTAAATTCTGTCTATTAAGTTTGTATTTTCAAGGAAATAATAACTTGATCTTTAGCTTTACTGATATCACTACTAAAAACATCCCTAATTGTAAATTTAATATTAATTTTATTTATTTATTTTTGTTAATGCATTCTTTCTGTTTCATACCCTGGACATCCCATAAAGACATGTTGAACCGTTTCAGGGAGATTGCTGGTGCGCATGTCACAAAAAAGTCCTATTGCATGCTTTCCAATTATTTTAAGAGATTTATTAAGGTCTGTGTGTCCTATTCTAATGCGAATAAGTTCCTGTTTCTTCCTGCTTTCCTTGTATATCCTACCTTTTTTGTTGTGTAAATGTCTTCCTGTATCAGTAATGTCCCAGGTTTCCTGCCATATTTTCTTAATATATTTCTTAATTATCATTTAACATTTAACTTTATATAAATGTTCTCTCATTTTCATCACTTCTTCTTCCAGACCAGTGTCACACGAGACACGGCTCTGCTTTTTCTTATTTTCTAACTCATGGGGCGGGCGCAGCGGGCTATTCAGCCAATCATGGCCGTTGTTCTGAGGCAAACGCATGCACGTCACTCTTAGGTCACATTTAGAAAAGCACGATTGGCTGGAATTTCAAGATGCATTCAGGGTTCACAAAAAAACTCAGACAGACAGTTGCGGCAGGCTGATGGAAACCGATCACAACTACACATTCAAGGAACGGTCAAATTATCGTATTTTTGGCCTTTTTCGGGATTATTGATCGTACATCGTACAGAGGGCAAAATTATCGTACAAATACGATAATTATCGTACACCTGGCAACACTGGTCACGAGGCTGACAGGAAGCTATTTTTACTCGAAACAGCAGGCCGCCACGAGGCAAAAGATACCCGTGTTCCCTGACTTCCTCAAAGAACTAACTCGCACCTGGACTCAACCAAGAGCCCCTATGCTCCTTCCCCTCTCACAGTTCCTCGACGTAGATGGGATGGATGAAGTGGGAATAGCTAACGTGCCTCAGATTGAGGACACACTAGCGTCTCACCTGGCTCCTAAATCATCAGGAACAAAACCAACTCTTCCCAGCAAGGCTTGTCGAGCCTCAGCGTCTCTACTCGAGAAATGCTACAGGGCTCAGGGACTTGCGGCGCGCGCCATGAACGCGTCCGCGTTAATGCAGGCTTACCTGGCGGAAAAGTTGCAACAGCTTCAAACAACATCGGACAAGCAGGCGACTGCCGAATTGCTGGATGAAGCCCGCAGGGCAACATACTTTGTTCTCCGTATGATGGGGACAGTTGCTGTCGCGCAGGGCAGGGGAATGGCGGAGGTGGTCATCGCGATACGCCACCTCTGGATGACTGACAGATCTCCCGGAGGGACAAAAGGTGCCTTTTCTCCACCACTCGATAGAGCCGGAGGGATTGTTTGGTAAAGCTTTGGAGGAGGAATTGTTTGGTAAAGCTTTGGAGCGAATTCAGACCAAGCTGGACCAAAGACGCAGACAGGTGGAAGGTCTCCGGGTGGGCATTCCCCGGAGAAACTTCGCCCCTCCAAGGGAGTCTGCTGGTAGCAGACCTGCGCAGTCTCTGCACCACTCTGCAACGCATGCCCCACCGCAGAAGCGACCAACATATGAGGAGGAGCCCAGGCAAAGACCTCCGCAGGGCCCACCTCATACCGAGCACGCATGGAGCAAAA
>JBBPBX010022514.1:0-30041 GCA_038048925.1 Garcialebias charrua
CCCCCCACTCCCTCCCCCACACCCTCCTTCCCCGTCTGTGTGAAAATTTATGCTGTATTTACTTACAAGAAAAGTACTGTGCTAACAGAGAGGCAGTACTAATGAAACATACATAAATAAAATAAAAATAAACATAAATATGGCACGAGAACTAAAGTTGATGTTGACAAGTAGATTTTTATTTAAATAATTTTACAAACCAAGAAATTTGATTGTCTTGCTTGGAGAATTCTCGGTGGATCTGTGAACACACATATACAAATTATTACTTTCTTACTTCAGCATTCCATTTAAAACGTGACTGAGAGAGGATTGATTGCAAACATTTCCCATTGTATTTTTCCTGATGTTAAGAAAAATTATAAATAGTTACATAATCATCTCTGATATACAGGACCTAAAAACTTATGGTTAAATATAAAATAAATATTTAAATACTTTTTTTAAATCATGAATGTAGCCGAATGCGACAAAAAGACTTTAGTATTTGATCAATCTAGTTTATAAAATTCTAATCCAAATACTTTAGGTTTTAAAGGCTTAACAACGTTAAATTAGGACGTTTTAACAGTAGGCCTGGCGCCCACATCAGCGGTCCGATTTAATAAAATTTTAGCGAGAAAGACTCCAAATTGTTTCGCTGAACCAAGCGGACAGATCCGTTTTTATCATGAAAATCTGACGAAGAAAGATCCGATTTTACATAATCCAAAAATTACGTTTTTTATCGGAAATGAAAGCTAAGCTAATGCTGACGGAGCCGCCAGCTAAAAGCTTCGTCCGTCCGAAGACAGTGCAAATGCCGTTGTACTGTGAAACCAAACGTTTCTGAATTGTTTTCTCTGCAAAAAGAAACTGAGAATTCGCTTACCAATTTTTATCGAAATAGTTCTGTCGAAAAAGCTGAATGATGACGAGGCAAGAATTCAGGAGGCCTTGTTGTCATGAGAACTTTGATACAGTGTTGCCAGATCTCGCGACAGAAGCAAACGACCAGCCCAAAACAAGCCCAAAACGAGCCCAACTGGCAACCCACCCCATTGTGTAAAACTAAGACCGTTTTTAACCAGTATACACATACATTTATTATGACGTTGCATACAAACGGCAAAAATTATGCTAAACACTTTGAAAAACATAGCCACTCTAAAAAATAAAGATACATTTTGCATATTTATACAGATTAATCCCATTAAACCTCTGGGACTCATTTGAGATCTGAATTTTAAACGAAGAGTGATGTCAACAATTGACAATAACAACAATAGACATTCATGAAAGCTGCGTACAACTTAGTAAAAATAAACTAAACATTGGACAGCTAACCATGATGTGCACCCTTTTTCTCCCGTTTTTTCATTATATTATTTCCCCATATTTCCCCACTTATTGGAGCTAATTTTAGCGTGGTCTTGTCACTAGACGAAGAATAAAGTGAAATGAATAACAAGCCCAAATAAGCGACTTTAAGTTCAAAGTCAGCCCAAGTAACCACGATAAGCGACTACAGAAGACAAAGAGCCCAGAGTAGCTTATGATGAGCGGACTTGGCAACTATGCTCACAGACACCTGTGATTATCTGAGGGGAACAGAAAAGTAACATTCATGAAACAAAAACAGTTTTATCTTGGTCATCCAGAGAGGTTCAGTTCATGTTTTCAGATTCTGAGTAGGGTCTGTTACTGCGAGGTGAAGTGAGAGGAACTGGATGTTTTTATAGCAGTCGCATAGGATGTTGATAAAACGCGGAATATATTTGGATTTAATGCAAAATAAATGGGAAGTAGAGCAAGTATTACCGGTATACTGCATTGAATTACAATTATTGACTATTTAAACTTTTATAATAAGCTTGTTAATTTAAATTAACAACCATAATCAGATCAAAATTAAGTTTAGGCATTTTAGGATAACAAGTCTTAGAAAAATTTAGCAGAAATTTATTTTTAGACTTGCCAGTAAATTCTGTCTTTTAAAAGTTTAACTAAATTGATAAAACTTTGACACTTATAAAGAATAAAAAATATATATATTCTTGTCAAATAGATTTTTGACTAGATTGTAAGTTGAAACGCTCAGTTTAAATTCATCATTTTAAAACGATTTTTGCATACATTGAAAATGTTTTATCAATTTTAAAGAGCTGTTACACAGTTAAGTAGATTATAAGTGCTGTTTCCTTTTAAGAGTTATATAATGTGACTGAAATGATTAATAATAAAAATGCTTTATTGGAAGTAACTTTTCAGCAAGTAGGTTAAATACGCACAAGAATCCAGCCAACTCGCCAGGAGTGAAGGACACATTTCACTGTTAAAACCTAATTTTGGTGTTGTTTCGCATAAATTATGACCATTAGAGGCAAAATGAGGTCTGGTATATTTGACCGGGAATTAGAATAACATATCATTTGACCATGCAATGCATAATCTTTGACAGCAGTAAGAAGGGTTGTTTTTATTCAAACAGATTGGGGCTGTGTATACAGTAATAATAATATAACTTTTGATAAGTAAACCACTGAAAAGTGGTAAAATTTCTAGTTTCAGGTTAAATTGACAATTTTACTCATACGTAAATTAATGATTTTTGATCTATTATGCAGATCAGATTAAAAGGATGCCTCTGTTGAAAATTCACTTTTATGTAAATGTACATTTAAAATTCCATTGTGCAAACCAGACTTGCAGGGGTGGCTCTATTCAAGGTAATTGCTTATAGAATTAACATGATTACTTTGAACCTGGTTTGTTAAGGATTTTTACATTTTTCTATTTTCTCATTTTTTATTTATTTTAGAAGCAGCCTCGCGATGTTTGTGGAAAGAGGAAAACGTAAGTCCTGGACCTCACGACACTTGCAAAAACACATAGTTAGTAGTACATACAGTTCATTAAGATAGGACCATGTCAAACACACATGCAGCGTCTGAATTTTTGAATCACAAACTACTGTGGTTATTGATTGGATCGGATCAGATTCAATATTTAGGGCATGTCCGGAACTGGCTCGCTGACTTCCGAGAACACCAAGGCTGGACTCCCAGGCTGCCCTGCTCAAAATAAACATTCGAGGGGCTTAAAAACCTATGGCACTGAACGAGGGCACTGGACTTTTCTCTGAACAAAAGACACCACAAAGACTTTCACAAAGTACTGTCAGAACACGGTCATCAAACACAAATGACCAGTATATGCGGTCCGGGTGTGATGGATCGATGATGAACAAAGATCTCGCCCAGAAACAAAGATCTCACTGGATGCTGTGACAAGAGGGAGCTGAACAGGTTCTCCAGAAAGACAAAGAGAACAGGTCTTGAAGTCAACCACGCCAACTGTCCAGCTGAAGGTCATGCCCCCCGTATGGATCTGTGAAGATCTGTCAATAATCCTGGTATCGTGTTTCAAAACTGCAGTCTGCTTAATTTTATTTAATGTAACACATTCTCATGATATGGCCTGCTAGAGCAAGGCCACAGAATTTGTAGTTTATATTATGTGGGTCTGACGACTTATTTTTCCACTTCCAGTAACTTCGTGATGGTACAGAGATAATGATCCCAGCTCATAACCCTGAAACAAGTTAATGTTTATATTTTCTTTTACAGATTAAAATTGTGTCTCCACAAACATTCATGCAAAAGTTTTGTGGAGCTGAAGGAAGGATAGCAATTGTCCTTGAACTGACTGAGTGCGTTTTGGTGGGTCTGGTTTGCCACAAGGAAGTTATTGTTAAAACAATTTTTATAGCTTTATGCTTTAAATCTTAGATTGTTATTTATACCATACCACTTTATTTATAGAGCACTTTGGCGGACGCGGGCCAACCAAGGTGCTGTACGATAGAAACAAGCCAAGCAGACAGGAAAACAAAACAAAAAAAACAAAAAAAGAAAAAAAGGGAAGAGAAAGTGTTCCTAGAAATAACTAATAATAATAAGGAATATATCACTAATAACATTAATGAAGGCTCATAAATGGTTCATGTGGTGGTTCTATATTTTTAAAACACGACTGACCCTGACTATAGACTGGACTTATTTTGAGAACATGAACCACATATGTCTGTCTATACAGCTGTATGTCTGTCTATATGTATATGTGTATGTGTGTCTATATGTATGTATGTCTGTCTGTACGTATATGTCTGTCTATGTCTGTATGTATGTTTTGACTTTTTCTACAGACTATGAAAAAGGTAAAGTATTTTAAGTGAGTATAAATCGTCTCCTGTCTCCTGCTACAATGATCATGCTAATTACGAACAACTTACTAATTAAAAACTAACCTCAAATCAAAGTGAGTGATTACTCATTTTCACTGAAGAATGAAATCATTTGTTGTTGTGTTGTTTTTTGCCATTAAATACAAATGTTTTAGATAGTAAGAATGGAATTTTATTTTAAGTTTAAAGAAACAATTATTATTATAGCCAATTACAGAATTTAGTTTAAGTTAACAGATTTGACTCACTAAGGAGTTACCAACAATTGGCAAACCCACAGTTTGACCTTCCCCAGACCACAAATGGCTCATGGGATCCGAAGGCCTTAGTTTTATTTGACAAATTGCAAGTTTTTTGGTGTCCAGTTCTCCTCTCAAAAAGACTACAGGTTTCCGGAACTCCTTCAGGAGGAGTTGCCAGAGATGCCAGTAAATCCCGCCTTGACTCGAGGTCCTGCTAGGGACGGCTGCAAACGAGGGTGGACGGGACCCCTACAGGTGGAGGAAAGGACACGTCATCTTCTCGAGAGAAAAAGCAGCAGCTGTTACATCTGAGTGACCGGTGCTCCCCTGAAGGAGAAGTTTGGAACGATCGCTGAGCCAGATTTTGAGATGGATCTGGTCAGAGCAAAGCTCCCCATTTTGTCGAGACATGTGGCTTGACTACACTATGCCACACACAATTCAGGGTTGCGACCTGCTACTGTGCCCGCAATTCATGCCTGAATAGACTAAAACAACAGACAGCTGGACAAGACTGAAGCCATCAAACTGCCTGATGCCCTCCACCCACAAGACTTGAACAAAAAGCTCTCCCCAAAGAAAAGAATGAACTTTGACAGAAACCCAAGAAGAAAAAGACTTGAACAAAAAGCTCTCCCCAAAGAAAAAGAATGAACTTTGACAAAAACCCAAGAAGAAAAAGACCCGCACAGAAACTCACAGAAGAAAAAGACTTGAACAAAAAGCCCTCCCCAAGGAGAAAAAGACCCGCACGGAAACTCACAGAAGGAAAAGACTTGAACAAAAGCTCCCCCCCCCAGAATCACATGAACTTATTTCACAGACAAAAGCTTTCCCCAAGCAGAACTGGACTGATCTCATAAGCAAAAGCTTGCCCAACAATGAAAAACTGGACTTATTCCACACACAAAGAACTCCCCCCCCCAGATGAAATGGACTTGTGCCCAACAATGCAAAACTGGACTTATTCCACACACAAAGAACCCCCCCCCCCGGATGAGGTGGACTTGTGCCCAAAGGAAAGACACTGAACTTACCCTCCCACACCAGAAAAAGATGGATGCTGTGAAGAAGAATGGTTGATCTATTTCATTTTTTGAGTTCAAATCGGTTGTTTTTACTTTCCTGGGCAATAGTTGATATCAAAGAAGTTTCAAACTTATTTTATTTTTGTGCCCATAAAGGGCTATTTTGTTGTGTGTTTGAGAATTATTTCCCACATCTTTGAAAGTGTATAAGTTCCATTTAATTGTTTGACACAACAAATTAGATTGGTTCTTTTTTGGTTAAAACAAATTAGATTGGTTCTTTGGTTAAAACAAATTAGATTGGTTCTTTTTATTTTAAAACAAATTAAATAGCTTATTTCTTTTATTTGTTTAACACAAATAGATTAGTTCCTTTATATATATATATGTTTCTTCTCAAAAGTTCTATTTCTTTGGAAAAACTTGGTTTTTGTGGGTAAATAGACTAATTCATGCTAAATATATTATTCCTTTTAAAACTTTTGACATAAGCCATAAAGTGAGACCATACTCATTGCAAAATTCTCCTCAAAATCAAAATCTTTATTTCTCACAAATATTGAAATAAGTCATGCAATATGACAATCATCACCACAGAGTTATCCAAAACTTTATATCTCTCAAACCATCCTAAAAATGTGATCCTGAATTTGTCAGGGCGTTACTGTGGAGGCACGGGACGGTGGTGTGAGTTTTTGCCCCTAATTAGAAATTCGGCCTCAGGGGATGTTTTTCCGCACCGCTCACCTGATTGATAATGATCAGTTTATATATGATAAAGAGGATGAAATGATGGAGATGTTCAATATTTATCATCTAAAACTAATTACTCTGACCCAATAATTATAACCCAGCTCACTTATATCAAATATTCTCTGTTCCCTTTAAACACTTATATTTGATAGTACAAACATGTTGTTTGCTTTGCTCCTTGATACAGAAGAGACAGTCTTCTAGCCTTGACAATCTTTGGATTAGATGTTCTTGTTTGATCAGAACCATGACTTGTTTGTTTTATCTGTAAGACGTCAGAGCTGTCAAAACTCCACCTCCTTCTTGTTTAAATAGCTTGTCATGTCCAGTACAATTTGGAATTGTGCAGGACAATGTATTTGAGACCAAACTAGTTTCAAAGGACATTAAAAGCCCTTCCCCCTTGCAAGGTTGTTTGTCTGATTTAACACTGTTCTCTTGTTTATCTTTGTGTGGTTTTTATTAAGGTAACAGGGGTTTAAAATCCCCATCACTGTACTCTTCATTCAATGTTTTATTTTTGATGAAATTGTTTTATTTTGTCTCTTTTAAATGAATGAATAAATAAATAAAATAAAATATTAAATAGCTTTACATCTGCTAAGTTCATGGCATAAACCAACACAGACATGTTCCTGTTTTTAGTGTTTTACATGGCTTTATATTGTAGCTGTTTATTATGATATGATGCGTAGCCACAGAGCTCCAGGGGGAAGCTGAGAGCAGCTGGCCGGAATCAGAGCGCCCATCCCGTGATGAAAAAGAAAAACACACCGCTGAAGCCCCTAAGCTTGAATGTCTGGCGTAAAACTAACTTGACCGCGGTTTAATGGGACGCAGGTGTGTTTATATAGCTCTGCAAACATTGAACGTTTCTGTGTTGCAGTGTTGAGTTTAAAATATTTCCACACAATGGACACATGTTACTTTGTTACGATGAAAAGTCGGCTAGCTGCTAGCTAAGATGCTATTCACCAGTGTTGTCAGATCTTGCGACAGAAACAAGTGACCAGCTCCATGAAAACAATCCATAAACGAACGACCCGCTCTTTGAAAACAATCCATAAACAAACGACCCGCTCTTTGAAAATGATCCCAAAACAAGCCCAACAGAGTACTCAGTCAGCCCCTTACGTTGCAGTTGGCTGTAAACTATGAACTAGATTTCCTGAATGTGAGACGGGTCTTGTTACTCTGGGTTCATGAGACACGCCTCCGTTCAGGAAATCCATTCCATAGTTTGAAGCCAACGCGCATCATGGGTTCGATCGATACGCAAACAAGGCTGATATCGGTATGTGCCATGAGCATTGGTTCCGCTTCTGCTCGGAGGGTGGGCTAGTGGGAGGGCCAGGCTTCATGTTACACGGGCAGTGGACTGTGTCGGCCCCACCCCAAAACCGCCAATGTCCTGAAGAAAGGTGAAGAGCTGGGCCAAGTCACATGAATAAGAAATAATATTTCTTTCTGTGCACCAAGCTTCAAAAATACGCCATTTCCGGGCGTATGGAGACTTTGTGGACATAGCTTGTGCATTTTGAATGGTATTTACCATGTTCTCGGGCAGGCCTGAGGACACCAGCTTGTTCCTCTCTGCCACCAAACTGAAGATTACCACAGTTCTCAGCCTAAGTGGCAAAACTGTTCCTTCTGGTGACGTGGAGGATCCCTGGAGAGGAGCAGGTGGTGGAACCAGCTCTCCCTCAAGGCCCCTAATTTCTGTGGTCCCTTGAAGGCCAACCACGTTAGGGAGAGGGCCTTCCTGCAGATGTACCGCCATACTATTCTGATTGAGAGTGTTTGGAGGCAGAGGCAATCTGTTGTCATTATTAGACAAAAGCTGAACTGAATGTCTGTTTTTCCTCTTTTTGTTGGGGGTCATGGATTGGAGGGGTTGCAAGTTTTGTAAACGAGCAGATCTCCTGACTCTAACCCGTTTCCTGGTTGGATCTGGTTTACTGGTCTCCGGTCTCAACAGAGCCCTGAAGCCTGACGAACCTCCGGGGGGCTGTGTCTCACCCGGTGGGGGGGTGTCGTTTAAGAGCAGATCAGCACATTGAGTGCGGTCACATGCTGCAGGATCACTGTTTGAGCATGGCGTGTTGCCCATTGAGGATAAGGGGACAGCTTCAGCATGAGAATGTGGAGATGGTCCTTTGTGTTCAGCAGACTTTAGATTGGTTGGTGACAGAGGGTTCAGTCCTCTTGATTAAAGGGAAGAGGAGTCTGATTTAGCCCTGGTGCCATTTCTGTTCTGCACTGAGTGTTTACACATGCTACAGTTTCATCACAACTGCCTTTGTGAACGTATGATACTGGTGTTGGCCTGCGGGCTTCTGCCGTGGCCCCCGTCCCTTACGATGAATAGGTGGCCAGGAAGGTGGGTCATCATATTCTGTCGGCGCGCACCCCTGGAGCGCGGACGTGTCATGGGTTTGTTTGATTTGTGTATTGCCGACCCCGTGGTTTACAACGGAGCGGGGCCTAAGCACGTGACCCCCTTCACCTGTCTCTGTGAGGAGTGACGGGCCTGCTTGCAGACACCTCGGGGCCTGTCTGTTGCAGACAGAACTGAGGCACCCTGCCGGGGTTTATCGATTAGGCTAACACCCCGTGAGCAGTGAGGGAGGGGGGATGATGGCCACCGCCCTTTATATCGGCTGGAAAAACAGAGGGGACCATGCTGCTGATGTTACTGTGTTTGTTGTTGTTGTTTTGTTATTTTGTGAGTCAAGAGAACAAAGAGGAGCTGTTTTTTTTAGCTTTATCCGTGCTTATATGTAACGACATATTTGACTTTATGTCACTCACAACAGAAAGAACATGATTTGTGTCTAAAGCAAAGTCACTAGCTTTTTGTACCGTGCTACAAACCAAGTCTGGACGTGAAAAGATCATTTCCCGTACCGCGTGGGCGGGTGATCGTGTAACATCAAGAAGTGGGCCTGGTTCATCGGGCACGCTTCTGTCTGGTGTCTTGATTTGCCGAGGAGGCTCTGTGTAGGACAGCCTGGCGGGGAACAAATCTGTTTTTACTCCAAGCGTGTTCGGTCCGGGGTGGACCCGGCGGTGGTCTCTGCCGGTGCTCTACCTCGTATGCCGGCCGCTTTTGCGGTAGGGCACGTGTGGCTGAGTGGTGTCGAGGCTACGGGGCTCTGCTCCTAGCTGACTCCCTGGGGGGGCGAAGGCTCTCCTGGGGATGCCCACCCGGAGAACTTCAGCCTGTTTGCGCCTATGGTCCAGCCTGGTCTGAATTTGATCCAGAGTTTTTCCAAACAATCCTGTCGGTTCTATCGAATGGTGAAGAAAATTAATGTTTTGTTCCTCCAGGAGGTCAGTTAGGGTCATCCACAGATGGCGTATTGCGATGACCACCTCAGCCATGTCTCTACCCTATGTAACAGCTGCTGTTCCCATCATGCGGAGCACAAAGTCTGTTGCCCTGTGGGCTTCGTCCAACACGTCAGCGGCAGCTTGCTTGTCTGTCGTTACCTAGACCTCCTGCAGCTTTTCAGCCAGGTACGCTTGCATCATGGCGGACGCGTTCATTGCGCGCGCCGCAAGGCCCTGAGCTCTGTAGCATTTCTCGAGCAGAGAAGCAGAGGCTCGACAGGCTTTGCTGGGGAGAGTTGGTTTTGTCTCGGATGACTTGGGAGTCAGATGGGACGCCAGTGTGTCCTCAATTTGAGGCACATTGGCTATTCCCACTTCATCCATCCCATCCACGTCGAGAAACTGCGAGAGCGGCAGCAGCATGGGAGCTCTTGGCTGAGACCAGGTGCGAGTCAGCTCTGTGAGGAAGTCCGGAAAGACAGGTATCCTTTGCCTCGTAGCGGCCTACTGCTTTGAATAAAAACAATTTTCTGCCAACCTCGTGACTTGTTGACGAGGTGGAGGCTCCGGCCATGGGATCTGCAGTGCATCCGTTGCTCTGTGACACAAGTCGAACAGAGCAGGGATGGAAAAGTCAGTCTCCGGGAGCACAGGCACCGGGGTGCGGGAGAGGTTTTCTCCCGGTTCCTTGTATTCTACGTCGGCGTCATCCGCAGAAAATTGACCTGAGGCTGAAATTGAGATCTCGTCCTCGTTCAGCATGCCTCGAGTGTCGAATTCGACTGTTAAATCCACCATGGGAGCCAGCACATCTGGGCTGTCGCCCCATTCGACTCGGGTGCTACCATCCAGAGCCATGCTCTCGAGCTCTGGCGTGGGAGTGAGAGGCTCAGTAGTGTCCGGGTCTGCTGGCGCCGTAGCAGCCCCCATGGCCTTGGCGACGAAGTCCGCCCGATGCCTCCTCACTGCTTCCAGCATCTGGTTGCAATGTGAGCAAGAGTCGGGCGCGTGCAGCGCCTTCTTCGCGTGCAACATCCCCAAGCAGACGGGACAGGCCATTGTGAGTGTCCGTCGCTGAGAGGGAAAAACCACATCCGCTAGGGCAGGCGCGCAAGGTTGGGCTCGCCGTCCTGCGGGTCTTTTTCAGAAGTCTTGTCTTTCGCTTTCCTTTCTCCGGAGGCATGTCCAAGATAAGACGAGCAAGTCCTTCCAAAATCTTTTTTCTTTTTATTTGAGACGTCTCCTCCGTTGCGTCGCTTTCGCTGGCTAGCCTGCTACGAATTAGCAGAGGTAGTGGTGTGACTTAGTTAGCGCCGTCGAGCGAAGCAGTCTGCGGAAAGAGGAGAAGAAAAAACTTTGGGGTTAAGGAAAAATGTGCCGGACTAGCTTTCGCTAGCCCAGCAGTACGCAGGAATAATTCTCTGTACGCCCTGTGTAGGGAGCAAGCTCACCTCTGCTCGAGCGATGAAGCAACAGAGAAGTCCCGCGAAGAGAGAGAGTTCAGGTTTAAGCGAGGTGAAGGGAAATAACAGAACGATGGATGGGCGTCAGCGGCTTAAGTACCCTGAGGGCGGGGTCTCTGGCGCGACGCTGACGCCCCTGCCATAAAGGCGTGATTGTATTATTCAGGTAAACGCGTGGAGCGCAATTTCCCATAGCATTTATGTTGCAAAAAGTGACATGACTGATAAGGGAACTGGGAAGTCAAAGTGGCGTTATGTCCAAGTTGAGCATTACAGTTTCTCACTTGAAAGCCAGGAAAAACATGGATGCTCACAACAAAGCATTTAGTGTTCTTGTTCTGTCAGATTACAAAACGTTACAAAACAGACATGCAGTCCATTTCATGAAAATGTCAAAGGACGAACGTTGCAGAAATCATTGTAGTTTTTAGCATTATTATTGGTGCCATAAAAAAGGACTTATTCATATACTTTGTGGGGTCATACATATCACAACAGTAACAATGATGCAAATGTACAGTATTTTTTATATGAAAACCTGTGTAAATTAGGATTAGCAGCACTAGAATAAATATTAACAGATACAGTATATCAAAGAATTATGAAATGTTGAACATTATTTGCTTTTTTGGCTTTAAAACATGTATAATTTAAAACTAAAACTAAACTAAAACTAAACCATTGGTTCATCATCAACCCATTCACATTTCAACTGACGTTTCAAAAGATTATTCTCCCGTTCAAAACTACATTTCAAATCAGCTTCCTGTCCCTAACTGTTCTGAACCACAGACCTGCTGGGTGACAGTCCAAAGAAAAAATAATAGTAAAACTAAGACCTCGGTTAACCGCTGACCCGTTGAACTTTCAAATCCGTTTTCCGTGCTTAGTGAGACACTCTCTGAGGAGCAGATCCTTGTTATTGGCAGCTCCTTAGTCCAAAACGTGACACCTGTGACTCACCCCCAAATCAAATGCATTCCAGGGGCCAGAGAGGGGGTGACACTGAATCCCACCGGAAACTACTGGCTAAAGCTGAGGTGAAATACAGTAAAATATTATTCACGTCGTCGAAAATGACACTCGGTTACACAAATCAGAGATCCCTAAAATTAACGTGGCATTGGGTGTGTAACTTCACAAAAACTATGTCTGACTCTGTAGTATTCTCCGGCCCCCTCCTCAACCTGTCCAGTGATGACATGTTTAGCCTTATGTCAGCTTTCAACCACTTGCTGTGCAGATGATGCTCTGAAAATTACATAGGATTTGTAGATAACTGGAGTGCATTTTGGGGAAAACCCAGTCTGATGTGGAGATATGGAATCCATCCCACCTTAAATGGAGCAGCACTCCTCTCTAAAAACTTAGCTGATTGAAATTCAACATGAAAATAAAATGTTAAATTTCCCAGGTTGGAGAATGAAAGGAATTGAATGTCTGGAACACATATTTGAGGGTATAGACTTTATTCCATTTAATAAATTAATAATACAATATGACATTGATAATAAATATTTCCTACAATACCAACAAATTAAGTCAATTGTAAAAAAGAAATTTAAGCTTAATAAAACATTGTTGGAAACACCAACATGTGTGTTAGAGTTTATTAATTTTCAACCACCCAAATTATTATCTAAAATATACAAAAAATTGTCTAGAATCGATGACTCGATAACACTACCTGTTGAAAAATGGGAGTCAGATTTATCAATCAACTTTGAACAAAAAATCTGGTCTCAAGTATGTTTAAAAACATTTAAATTGACTAGAATCTCCAATTAATACAATATAAGGTTCTCTATAGAGTACATTATACAGGTCAGCAAACGTTTAAGATGGGTTTTACACAATCTAACAACTGCTCACAGTGCAAAGGCAATATACCTGATAACTATATTCACACACTCTGGTTATGTCCACCCGTTCAGAGGTTCTGGATACAGGTATGTGAAGACTTGTCTAAATGTGTGAAATGTTAAATCCCTCTCTCTCCATCTGTTTGCTTATTGGGTATTTTTGAAGATGTTATACTAGAAAATAATAGATCCTATATGATTTTCACTGCCTTATGCATCGCAAAGAAAACCATACTCATAAATTGGAAAAAATAAAAATAATCTTAGCATTAATCAGTATAAAAATCTTCTGTTAGATCATATTAGTCTTGAAACAGCATCTGCCGACACATCGGATCAATCTATCTGGCACTCTTTGATCGGCTCCGTTACGTAGTGAGGGTGGGGGGTCTGGGATCTGGCCTTGTGGGGCTTTGGGGCTGGTGTGGGGGGAGGTTGGGGTTTGGGGCGCCGGGGGGTTGGGGCTGTTTGGGCGGGGAGGACACTGCCTTCGACCTGGGGAGGACCTGGGGGGTTCTGGGTGATGTCTGCTGGGGGCGGCATGCGGGCCCTCGGGTGGTCGGGGGCGGCGTCATGGGTCGTCGGTCGGTGACCCGGCTGTGCTGGGGTGGCTTCGGGGTGGGCGCCGGGAGCTTGGGATTCTGGGGACGTGTCGTCCCCAGGCTTGGGCCTGGTGGGGGTCAGGGGTCTTGGGCTCTGGCAGGCGGGTCGTCGGGCTATGGGCTGGCTCACGCTCTGGTACCCGGCCCTGGCTGGGGGCCCTCGGCTCGCTGGTGGGCTGGGGGTTCATGTGCTGGGGGGTTGGGTGTCTGGAGGCGTGACTAGTGGCCCATGGGAGGGGGCAGTGTGACCCAGCCTAGGTGTCTAATGTGTTATGTGTTCTGAAAGATGTTAGAGTGAAGGGTGGGTGTAGTATTTCTTCTGGGGTGGGGACTAAGTAGATGTCCTTGATGATGGTCTGGGACTATGCATGGCCGGTGTGCGGGCCCTGCTTGGGGCCTGCTCTCGGTGCTTCCTGGCTCTGTCGGCGGTTGGGCGGGCGCTCTTGGCCGTGTCGTCCATGTGGTATCTTGTGTCCTCTTGGGTGGCGGGCTTACAACGGTTCACAGGGGTCTAGGCGGTGTGTATGTCGGGGTCTAGATTTGTTAGTTTTTTTTCCCTCTCTCATCCCCATGGTTGCCTGGCAGGCATTCTGGAGGTGGGCCGTCTGGGTTTTTCCTAGACTATGGGAGGGTTCGGGCCTGGGGGTTCGCCGTGGGAGGGGCTGGCATTGCGCTCTCCCTACGGCTGTTTGGGCTCGGGTGTCCTGTCCTGTCGGCAGGGCGGTGGTTGGGCCGAACCTTGGATATCGGCTACTCTCCAGCCCAGAATGAATGGTAACAACACTTTGAAATTCAAATCGCACATTTTAAATATCTATATATATATATAATTTACAACATTCCAGCCACATTCAAGAAGAGGTGAAATTATTGCTTTTAACCTCCAACGAGTAAACAACTCTCCCTTCATTCGTGCTCCCATTTGATTCAAAAAGCTGGATCATCATTTCCACTCTTTGTTGCAGCGAGCAGCAGAGCACTGCAGTACCTGAGTGAGACGCGCTGATTTAAATCACGTCCGCACGGTCTGATGGTGAAGAAATCCTTCGAAAGGATTTGAGACAAGGTGTCTGTTTCTGTGAACCACAGCAAATCTGCGGTTTGGATTCCAGCAGCTGTTTTTTATATTTTTTATTAATTAAAATAAGAAATGGTAAGAGTCATGGAATGTTCATAGAGGGATGTAAACAGAACAAAAAGACATGAGTTCCCATGACTGAGGCAGAAAATCAGAGTTGGAACCAGTTCCTCTGCACTTTATCTCACTGCGTGTGGATGTTCGGGTTGGAAATTCATTCTTCTAAGGTCCGGAAGGCGTTTTGCATGTCCTCCAGCAGCTGGGCGTAATATGCTTTAATCTTAGCCTCGCCATCTTTAACGGGGTCCTGATGAAGACAAACGCGCGTGAACAAAAAGGCAAACATCTTGACGTTGCACATAAAAGATGAAGAGGAAAGCGATTCTTCAGCAGCAGGTGACAGCACAGCATCTACCTTGAACTTCATGGAGCTCATCTTGTACAGGATCTCCCCCATGTGCTCCCTGATCATGGCCCACGTGATTTTGTTGTCGCTCTGAGCCGTGGACTCCACTGCGTGTCGGGCCATGTCGTAAAACGAGATCATGTTGGAGAGGATGCCAACCGTTTTGTAAAAAGGGCAGAACCTGTGAGCGGCGAAGGAGCCATGTTGGTTTATCTAACACATGAAGGAAAACATCTGCAAGCACACGACTTCCTTTTGTTTCAGTGCTTTACAAGCTGTCCAGTTATTTAGTTATTTTTTAAATTATATTGTGGCAAAGTAAAGAAAAACTTTCAGAGCTTGAGTACAGATATTTGGACGTCTGAAGTAATGGACTGAAATATTCAGATAAAACATAACATACATGTTTTTTGCTCCTCTTACGTTAAAAAAGTCTTCAGCTTTAGACAGAATATAGTTTTTCTCCACAGTTCCAGTGCTTATTGGAAGTAAACCAGGTTCTTCATCATTATTTCCACTCGTCTTCAGAATTAAATGTTAATTGTTGTGCAGTTTACTTCAGATAAAAGTCAGTTAATATTCCTCTACTGGTTACAAACTAGAAAATCTGGCTTTTTATGATCATTTTTAAATTTTCTTTTCAGACAGAAGACACATTTCTTATGTATCACAGAATGCAACATCTGTGCTTTAACAGACCAAAGCTGACCAAACCTGTCGTAGGGGGTGTAACCATTCTGCTGCAGGAAGTCATCCTTGAGGAGTTTGGCGACTTCCAGAGTAATTTTATCAGTTTCAGCGAGAGAAGCCTGTGAAGGAAACAAAAAGACCAGGAGGGATTAGATTTCTTACTCAGATTAACCTCATACGCATCTTAACAAGATGTACACCAATGTACCCCATCTCTGAGGGATTTGAATGCTTGTAGTTTTCAGGAAGAGTGTTTTTCTGGACTGGAAGTGAAAAGGGAATGCAAGTAAACCTTAAAGGTGCAGTCTGCAGTTTCTGTAGAACGCAGCACTTAGAAACATTTTCAACAGGGAAAGCATTCTGGTCCCTCCCCCTCAGAGCCATATATGGCCCTGCTTCCCCTCACTCTTGCAGCTCTGCTTCCGAATGCTCCGCCTCCACTGCATGTCCTGTTGCTGCCGCTGCGAAGTTCTGTGTTTATATGTTAATAAAACGTTCTAAAAAATAAAATAAAAACATGGAGCGCTGGTCCAGCACACCAGAACACCATGAAATCTGCAGAGCCTCGCGCAGCCACGTTGAACCAGAGTTTAATTCGCTCGTGACAAATTCATTCATTTCCTCATTTCAGTCATGGAGTCAGCGGAGGAGGAAGCGATCACTTGACTTTTGGCAAAAAAAAACAAGAAAAGTCCAGATCAGGGATGAAGAAGGGGAATTTAATACATTTGTGTCACATACAAAACAGTTTTGCATCGCTTTGCAATCCTTTGAACGAGAACGTGCACGGCCGCTGGGGCTGGGACAGGCGTGGGGCGTGGGTTAGGAGCGTGAGAAGTGAGAAGCTCTGTTTTTATTGGCTGGTTAACGGCGGGTCACTGTGGCTTTTTAGTACCGTATTTTTCAGTGTATAGGTCGCACCTTTTTATGGTTTTTTCAAGGCCTGCGACCTATACACCGGTGCGACCTATTTATGGATTTTTTTCCATATTTTTAGACCAATTTTTGGCTGAGTTATGGCCCTTTTTCCCTGTTGCATAAAATGGTGCAGTACCAGTTTCGGCCACCAGGGGGCAGTGCTAGTGCAGTACCAGTTTCGGCCACCAGGGGGCAGTGCAAGTGC
The DNA here is from genome assembly GCA_038048925.1 of Garcialebias charrua. Taxonomy (NCBI): domain Eukaryota; kingdom Metazoa; phylum Chordata; class Actinopteri; order Cyprinodontiformes; family Rivulidae; genus Garcialebias; species Garcialebias charrua. The sequence goes on from JBBPBX010022514.1 coordinate 16,806, forward strand.
AGTACCCGCTAGGGGCACAGTGCAATACATAGTTCCCAGACACGCCCCCAGTATTGCTTCCGCACCACATCTAAAGGCAGAAAAGGCAAGATGGCGAACAAGCAGAGCAAATTATACGGACAAAAACACGAGCTACCACAGCTTCACCAAGGAACAAGTGCAAAATGGCAGTGGTCGGAGTTAAATGAGTTTGAGAAAGAAATCATGGCAGACGAATCGGACAACTAGTCACAAAGTAGTTACTCTGATATCATTAATTATTTAATTACTACGAAGAGCGCACACCGGCTTCACAGCGCAGAGCTTCACAGCTTTAAATCCAAAAAAGATGTGTAAACTGTCTCAATCATATCTAACCAGCTAAATAAAGGTTTAACTAAAATAACACACAGCCAGCACAAACAGTCCAAGCTGAACACGGACCAGAACCAGCACTTTGAGTGTTACCGTGTTGGAAGTTAGCATGTCGTTAGCCACTGGAGCGGAGGGTCCATCGAGCTCAGGTCGCACGGCGTGGATCCGTCGCGGCCGCGGGGGCACGTCCCATGGGACCGACGCGTCGCCCGCACGACTTGGCTCCCGTCCTCCTTCCCCCACTGGGACGGTCTCCCCGCCGGTCCCGGTGGACCGTGCGAGACCGTGAGGAGGCCGTTGTCGCGTTAGCGAGATGCTAAGCTAACCACAGCATGCAAGACGGTGTTGCTAAAAAATAAATAAAAAAAACCCAGCTCTAACACACAGACAGTTGTACTCTAACATTGTTTCACAAAATGATTTATGTAGAATATTTTGTTTACCGGCCAAAAGCACGACGTCTTCTGAGCAGATCCAAGCAGAGTTGGGGCTGCAGGCTGCTCAGCTGTGAGCTCCTCCGATGAGATAAATCCTTCATGTTTACTTTTTTTTTATTAAGTGAAACCTGCGCGTTGCCCAAACGTCTACCCGACTGGAACACCCACTGACCCAACACAAACTTTGTGTTGGGTCACAAAGTAACCATTGCAATTAATTAGAAATTAACAAAAAAAAAAACAATGTGAAAAATACACATCCAGTAGACTGCGCTGTCAGCTGCGCTGCCTCTCGGAATGAGGGTCCACCCGGAAACAACGGTGATGTGACGTCACATGGGAACTATAGAGCTTTGGAGCACACGTCACTGTGTGGGGGAGTGTCGGGGGCGTGTCGGGGCGTTCCGGTCTCGACCGCCATTTTTGTTGTCTTCAGAAAAAATAAAAGAAATTCAGGAGATTTCTTCCGTCACGGTTCTGAAAAGCAGCGCAAAATAAAGTGGACTATCGTAATAAGCTTCTCCCAGATGACAAAAAAAAACTACATGGAAAAAAATCGGTATAATTGGAAATATTGCCCGTTTGAAATAAATAAATGGAGCAGAGACCTGGAGTAATACTTACCTCCACTGACATTCCCAGTCATTTTAGCAGACCTGGTCTGTGTCAGTGTTTACACCACAAATAATTTTTATAATTACAATTCACTGGGAGAGCTGGTCCAATCTATGAATAGCTGGATAGATGATTTGGACATTTTTAAATCCCCCAGATTCTAAATACGTTGAAGGTACGTTGTTGGCTCATTAATTTTACATAAATTATTAATATACATGTCTTTCAGAATCAATCAACCTTCTGTATGCTACTATGAGTATTAGAAATTGTGAACACTTAATTTTTTATAGTATTTTAACTGATTTACAAAGCTCCACGTAGAAAATACCTTATTTTTAATGACTTGAGCTTGTCATGTAGACTTCAAATCTTGATTAGATTACTTTATATATATGTATTAAGATGCATATATATTATAGACAAATGTTTCTGTCTTTTCATTCACCATTTTAATTGTGTGTTCACAGGTTCTGCTCTCTGAGTCATGATGAGGGTGATACATTAAAATGCAGCTAGCAGTACAAAATCCAACTCCTGAACTTGGAGCATCTCCTGATGGACTCAGTGTGATCGCTGCTGCCTGGAGAAAGTTCCCTCACAGATACAAGACATGCAGCATCCAGCGGCTGTGGAGGCAGGAGATGAATTTCACCTGAAGAAGCATCGTCCACACTGCACAGGTGCATAATCAAACCACTGTGACCTTGTGTGGACCCACACAGACATGGCTGGACGTCTGCAGAAAGCATGAAGCTTCCTAAAAATATTTCTCAGAGTTTGTTCTCCAGCTTCAAGGGATACATAATTATGTAAATCATGCTGTTCACTTATATTTGCACATTTGTGTAGCAATTTTTCTATAAAATGTATTAACTTACACAATGTTCATCACATTGTTACTAGAAATGTTTAATTACATCAAATGTTTACTTCAAAATGGATCTGTTTCATTTTGTTTATTTCTTACCTGAAATTCATTCATTCAACTTTTATTTGGACAGGTTAATCCCTGTTAATGAAATTTGTTAATACATCAAATGTTTACTACAAATGTGATCAATTTCATCATGTTTACATGTTAGTGCTGAATTAAATGTTTCATAAATGTTTACCACATTAATTTTTATTAAATGAGAAAAAATAACCACTTGTTATTATTCAACTGTAAAAATATTTCAAAACAACGAGTCCAGCAGCTCCTCTGGGGGAATCCCAAGGCGTTCCCAGGCCAGCCGAGAAACATAGTCCCTCCAGCGTGTCCTGGGTCTTCCTCTGGGTCTCCTCCCGGTGGGACATGCCCGGAACACCTCACCAGGGAGGCGTCCAGGAGGCATCCTAACCAGATGCCCGAGCCACCTCAACTGGCTCCTCTCGATGTGGAGAAGAGGGATTTTAACCTCAGCACATCATTCATTTTATACTTTTGTTGGCTGTAAATGGGACCCTGTATACACAGTTTCATTCCACCTCACGTACAACATGTGATGTGAATGACAATAAAGAACCTTGACTCTCACACAGTCTAATATCAAAGCCTCTGTCAGATAACAACGTCCTTCTGTTATGAGCTTGTCACCTCCATCCCTTGAAGAGAAAAAGACACAGGTATTAGACAGAGTTTTGTGTGACACCTTAAACAATGATGACAAAACAAGGAAGTCCTATTTAATACTTTAAATTTACTTTTTCCAGCTGGTTTTTATTCAGCTCTGACCTGTTCTGTAACAGATGACTACTACCTTTCTGTTTGTGCATGAAGAAATTGTTTTATATGGTACTACCTGAGCAACATTTGATGGTGTATTTGTAGCTGCTGGTCCCTGTTCCTCCTCATCTGCAGCCTGACTGAGCTCTTCTGGAGTTTAATTCATTTCATATGAAGGTCTGCCTTGACAAGGATAGATCAGAACACAGATCAGTATTAATACAGTAACAGTGACAACACACTAGAAACTTTAAACAGTTTATTTCACAATAACACAGCTGTCCACTCTGTCTAAAATCAGACAACGTTATATAAAAAATATAAACCCAACCTAAACTAGGCTGACCCACTTCTATGAACTAAACACCCGGACAAAATCGTGGCAAAATTTATGGCACAACTCCAACAAAACGAATTTATACACTCACCAGGATGTCTGGAACAAACTAGCAGTTATTTTGGGACATGGAGAAAGTTATATCAGGACGTGTCACCGCTGATATCAGGACATTCATCTCCTTTTTGTTAGGTCCGACACATGAGCTCCCTCGCGCTGCTTCCAGCAGCGAACAGGAAACAGAAAGTCCGTTTTCTATCTACTTTCAGGTCGTGTGACCGGACATTACATCCAATAACACAGCATGTTTAGACCATTGCAAAACTGTTACAACCTTCTTAGATTCTAACAAAAAAACAAGAGACAGAGCTTCTTTTAGTAAGGCATTAAAAATGGCGATTTCGTTCCCACAATGCTGTGCGCCGCTTTGCGCCGCGGACCAGTGACGTCACGCTCCAAAGCTCTATACCACTTCCAGAGGAGTACACCAACCCAAGAAGAAGAAGTACCGTAGACCGTTTCCAGGATGTAGCTTGTTAGCTCTGTTTGTTTGCTGTTTGTCAGCAAGATAAGTCAAGAACCACTCAGCGGATTTTTCTGAAACTTACAGAATGGAATGGAATCACAATGTGGACGTTTACAAGGGAGTACCTTTATTAGATGTTTGAGATAAAAAATAAAAAAACGATCTTTTTGTAGCATGTAGCTTCTAGTGTTAGCTTCTGTATTTGTTATAAATAACTTCGAATCCACTCGGTGTATATTTATTTCTGCTTACAGAGTAATTATAACACTCCAATGTACTTAACTATGTCCTGGATGAATCATTTGAGATGAGATTCGATTTTTATTCGTGTCAGAGGCGGACTGGTCTCGTGTTGGCCTTCGTTTTATGTCTGTGTACTTCTGTTAACGTCATAAATAGCTTCAAAACCACTCGGTGTATATTTATTCTGCTTACAGAGTGCAATTATAGGAGCTTTAATGTACGTTACTATGGTCTCGAGAAAACATTTGACCTAAAATTCGATTTTTTATTCATTTTCTGAGAGACGGACTCCTCTCGTTTTTAGCTTTGTTAGCTTCTGGCAGACATTAGCAGCAGAGCTAAACACTCGGTCCATATTGCCGGGTTGACTCGGCGGTCTCGCGGCGCGTCAGCGGTGGATGACGCATTACGTCGGCGGTGACGTAGGTGCGACCTATACACCGGTGCGACCTATTTATGGATTTTTCCAATTTATTGATAAATATTGGACACTGCGACCTATACAACGGTGCGACCAATACAACGGAAAATACGGTAATTGCTTTTAGTACCACCTGGAGAAGCAAGGGGACTATAGTTTTTTTCAGAGATTACTTTGTCTAACATCAGTCTGTCAGGAGATAGTGACAGAGTGAAGAAATATGTTAAAAATATATTTTTAGAACACTTACAGACTGCACTACAGAAACTGCAGACTGCACCTTTAATGTTACTGGTGCAGAATTTACAAGTGAGCAGGAGTTACACTGTGGAGAAGAAGGGGATGTTTTTTATTTATTTGTTTTTTCTTGTCTGAGGCAGCGCAATGGAGGAGTCGAGGGTGGGGGTGGGGTTAGGCCTGTCACAATAACAAATTTTGCTGGGTGATTTATTGTCTCAGAAATTAAATAATATAATAATAAACTTTATTTGTATAGCACCTTCCTACAATGCCTTGCATTGACCAAGGTGCTTAACAGGATAAAAAGATGAATAAACTGGAACAATAAATCAATGAAAATAGAATAAGAAACAACAGCAATAAAAGAAGGCAATGGAAATAAAAATGCTACATACTAAAATACCAAAAGTAATAAAAGTTACACACTGAAAGCTTTTTTGAACAAGTGGAAATAAAAAGGCAATGGAAATAAAAATGCTACATACTAAAATACCAAAAATAATAAAAGTTACACACTGAAAGCTTTTTTGAACAAGTGGGTCTTCAGTCTGGTGTAATGGATTAATGCCGTAAACGGCCACCAAATGTAAGAAATAATGCGCTTGGTAAGGTATTTAAACACTTACTGAGCCACCATTATTGTAGATGCGCAGTTTAGCAGACTTTAATCTTGCACAAACTGCCACCAAATGCGCGAGTTCTTCCTTTTTCCGATACTAAATTGTTTTTACTGTGATTAGACAAGAATGTAATTTCACAAGAGGCTCAACTTATGTTGGTCTACCAGAAAAATAGACCTTTTATTGAAACTATCACAAAAATTACATTAAACATTTGTATCGATATTAGCTCTGATTTACTAACTACGTTGACAAGAATTCAAATTAAAACAAACAGACAGTTAGGAACTTAAACTGTTGGCACATTACTTGACAGATTAATAGCTTATAAATTTATAAGAAATAGGAGGAGTTTAGGAGGAAGGAGAAAGGAAATGGTTGAATCTTATCTTGAGATGTAAACCAGAGTGGCTCATCCTCTGTTTGGCTTCGGCTGGACATCCGTACCGTGATGAAACGACGTTTTACCTTTGTGAAGATTTTCTTATCTCGACTCCAGTAAATTAGTCAAGCCAGACGCGCCTGCCGGCTGCGTTTTACAGGCGACACATTTTCATCCTGCCACGGTCTCGTGAGATCTGCTTTGCCTCCCAGAGTAATGTTATCAGCTGTGGTTTGGTTTCAAGATAACTTCCAGGAAAAGTGTTCACAGCTTGGAGCAGTGACCCTCAGATGGCTAACAGCTGACGTGCTGTAAGCCTCGCTGGAAACGTGGGTCTATTTGACACATTGACCGGAACGTCTCCAGCTTTTCCCAGAGGAGAGCAGGTTGACTTAGTTCTCTCCAAAAACTAACCCAAAATGCAGGAAGTGCCCATTTATAGGGGAGGTGGGCTCTGACCCACCTCCTAAATGACTACTGGCTGAACTAACAAAATAAAAGATGGAAGTTTAATTCCATAGGCAGAAAGACTCTTGACGGACAACAGGAAAACTGTTTACATAAACGACCAGGTGGACTGTCCTGTTGAGTCTAGCTTGAAGACAAAACAAGAGAAGGAAGAGAACAGCTCTTACCCTGACTTCTGCCTTAGCGACAGAGTCTGCTTGCTCTTGCAGAAATAAAACCAGCAGAAGGTCACAGTCATGCAAGTAACAGATCATCATTAAAAATGACAAAAATATACTGTAGATCAATTCTGAATTAACACACATTAAAGAGAAAGTTCAATCTGATTAATTAGTGTCCATTAATTCATAATAATTGTAAAAAATATAAGTGTCCATTTGTCTCCTTGAGGGCCTCAAGAAGGTGTAACACTGAGAGTTTCAGAGAGGTGTGAACCCTAAAATATCAGAGACGAGGTGTATCACTACACTGGTTTTAAACAAGATGGCGGCGCGTGGCGGCGCGTGCAAACGTTGCGGCTTCTCTCTCTCCCAGCAACACGGTGCTTTCGTCTGTCTTGTCCTGCACGCCGCAATTTGCCGGCACGTCTTTGTCTTGTCTACGTGTTCAAGAACGCAAGTATAGCCGTGAATTCCTGCTTGATGTCGGAAAAACCGCTCATTTGGGAATAAACAGCGAACTCCACGAGAAGCTACATGAGCTCGAGGTGGAGCTACTTGAGCTTCGTGACTGCGAGCTGCTCTGGAAGCCAGCCCCGACCTTCCCTTCATCGCGCCCGCCGTGGAAGTACCACAAGCGGCGTGACGCTTCACCGCGCCCGCCATGGAAACGCCACAAGCGGCGTGACAGGAAACAGAAGCGGGGTAAACGCGGAGGTATCAGAGCTAGGCTAGCAGCTAGCCCACACAGGCCGGCGATCCCATCCATGGTTCTGGCTAACGTGCGCTCCTTGGACAACAAATTGGATTATATACGCCTGCTACGAACGTCACAAAAGACTGTGAGAGACTGTTGTGTGTTTGTATTCACGGAAACGTGGCTCAACAACAACGTTCTGGACCACGCTATCCAGTTGGAGCAGCTAACATGCTACAGAGCGGACCGAACCCTCGAGGGAGGTAAGACAAGGGGAGGGGGGCTCTGTGTTTACATCAACAACGCATGGTGTCGTGATGCTGCTGTGGTCTACAAACACTGCTCACATTTAGTGGAGTTCATGACTATTAAATGCAGACCGTTCTTTTTACCGAGGGAGTTTACAGCTGTTTTGATTGTTGCTGTATATATCCCCCCAAGCTCCAACAGCAAAGATAGAGGTGAGGCACTAAATGAACTATATCTGCACATCAGTGAGCAACAAACAGCCCATCCTGATGCTTTTCTCATCACGGCTGGTGATTTCAACCATGCAGATTTAAAGAGTGTTCTTCCAAAAACATACAGAAACATAAACTTTGCAACAAGAGGAAACAACACCCTGGACCAGGTTTACACCACCATGAAAAATTCCTACAGAGCCATCCCCCTCCCCCACATTGGTGCTTCTGACCATATCTGTGTTATGCTAAAGCCAGCATACAGGCCACTGGTGAAAGTCACAAAACCAGTCCGCAAGCAGATACGAGTGTGGCCAGAGGGGTCTTCAGAGGCACTCCAGGACTGTTTTGACACCACAGATTGGAGTATGTTCAAAGAAGCTGCTACCACAAACAACAACACATGTCTCCAGGAGTACTCAGACACTGTATGTTCATACATCACCAAGTGCATTGATGATGTAACCAACCTTAAAACCATCACTGTTCGGGCTAACCAGAAGCCATGGCTGACAGCTGAGGTTCACAGACTCATGAAAGCCAGGAATGCTGCCTTCAAAGCGGGAGATCAGGTGGGCCTGAGGGCAGCCAGAAACAACCTGGACCGGGGCATCAGAAAGGCAAAGAAGCAGTATTCTGGGAAAATAGCTCACCGTTTCAAGGACAGCAGGGATACACGCAGTCTGTGGCAGGGAATACAGACCATCACAAACTACAAACCACCCCCCCAGACCTGTGACAGCTCAGCCTCTGCGCTGAATGAACTGAATGAGTTCTTTGCTCGGTTCGAGGCAAGTAACAGCACACCAGCACATAAACTCCCCCCCTCTCCTGATGGCCAGGTGCTGACGCTGTCCTCAGACAGCGTAAGGCGATCATTCATCAAGATTAACGCCCGGAAGGCCTCTGGTCCTGACAACATACCTGGTCGTGTGCTGAAGGACTGTGCAGGGGAACTCGCAGCGGTCTTCACGGACATCTTTAACATCTCACTGAGCCAGGCCATCGTCCCCACCTGTTTCAAAGCCACCACCATCATCCCTGTCCCAAAGAAGGCAACGCCCGCATGCCTCAATGACTATCGCCCAGTAGCACTCACCCCCATCCTGATGAAGTGCTTTGAACGGCTAGTCATGAAAAGCATCACATCTGTCCTCCCTGACTCCCTGGATCCCTTCCAATTTGCATACCGACCTAATCGCTCAACCGACGATGCCATCTCCTCTGCCCTTCACACAGCTCTCACACATCTGGACACGAAGGACTCCTATGTTAGAATGTTGTTCATCGACTTCAGCTCGGCATTTAACACCATCATCCCCCAACAGCTCATCCTTAAACTGGACAGTCTGGGGCTGAACACCTCAATGTGTAACTGGCTGCTAGACTTCCTGACCGGGAGACCACAGACAGTGCGGGTCGGGAGTAACACATCTAGCACCATCACATTGAACACAGGGGCCCCACAAGGATGTGTGCTGAGCCCCCTTCTATTCACCCTGCTAACACACGACTGCACACCATCGTACAGCTCCAACCACTTCATCAAGTTTGCGGACGACACAACAGTGGTGGGTCTCATCAGCAACAACGATGAGACGGACTACAGGAACGAGGTGAGCCGCCTGGCCTTGTGGTGCGGACACAACAATCTCACTCTCAACGTGGAGAAGACAAAGGAGATTGTTGTGGACTTCAGGAAGAAGGATGCCCAACATGCCCCTCTGACCATCAACAGCACCGCAGTGGAGAGAGTAGACAGCACCAAGTTCCTGGGAGTGCACGTCTCAAAGGACCTGTCCTGGAGCAGGAACACTGCAGCACTGGCAAAGAAGGCTCACCAGCGTCTCTACTTTCTCCGCAAGCTGAAAAGGGCTGGAGCTTCAACCCCCATCATGAGCACCTTCTACAGAGGTGCCATAGAAAGTGTCCTGACCAGCTGCATCACTGTGTGGTTTGGTGCATGTACTGCATCCTGCCGCAAGAGCCTCCAGCGCATTGTGAGAGCAGCTGAGAAGATCGTGGGCACCTCCTTGCCCTCACTGCAGGACTTACACAGCAAACGCCTCACTCGGAAAGCCCACTGCATGGCAGGTGATCCCACACACCCACTACACAGCTGCTTCAGACTGCTGCCATCAGGGAGGAGACTGAGGAGTCTCCAGGCTCGAACCAGCAGACTGAGAGACAGCTCTGTTCATCAGGCAGTCAGAATGCTAAACACTCTGCCTGCTCTGCCCCCCCTCCCATTTGAACTGCCTTAACACAAAAACTTTCTCACACATTACCACACAACACAAAGATTTTAACACTAGACTCTGTGTCATCAAACGGGTTTTCACTAAACTCTCGGTCATGTGCTCATACAGTTTGCACTACTTCTCATACTTGCACTAATGTCTGTATTACATCACTGCCTATAATCATAATACTGTTTACATTCTCTGTTTACATTTATTAATACTGTTTACTTTTATTACTACTGCTTACATGTAATTACTACTGTTTACATTTATTTACACTACTCTAATATCTACACCACTGCTGGTACATATACAGTGTGCTCTGAACGGTCTTATTTAGGGATGCCCAATGTGCCTTACTGCATATGCCACTTTTTGCCTCTATAACAACATCAACTACTACCTCATACATATACTGTGTACATTGACTCATACGCTGCTTTGCCACTTTGCAAATGTCAATGCTAGAAACCTTTAGTTTATTTTAGTTATACTTTTTATACTCTTTTTTTTATACTAGTATGCAAAAACTCAGGACAATATTATGTTCATTAAATGTTTAATGTTTTAGTTTTAGAGTTGGTGTAAATTTTCATACTCTTATACCACTATGCAAAAAACTCAGGACAGTGTTAGTTTTACTATTTTATGCTTATGTCTATTATTATATGTTTCAGTGTTTCAATGTTTAGATGTTTACTGTTGCACCGAGGGACTGAGAGAAACGCAATTTCGGTCCTGTGTATGTCCTGTACTGTACATATTGCAGATCTGACAATAAAGTTGACTTTGACTTTTGACTTTGACTTTGATTTTCTGAGTCATACACAGTAAATTGAGTCTTTTTAGTTTGTTAGTTCCAGACTACAAAAAAAATATTCATCATTGATTTAATTGCAAAACAATTAAGGACAACACTGGAACTCAGCTGTTTTCACTTCCTTCTATGTATTTATTTATTTTCTAACAGAATCTGCATTGTCTTGATTTTTACCAATGCGCTGTGAGAACAATTTGCATTTAAACACAAACCAAATTTGTATTGTGCTTGAGAGCAATACAGTTCTAGTTTAGTTTTTAAGTGTATTGATTCAACATCGAGTTAAATGCTACTATAATACAGTTTTAGCAATGCAGCACTGTGCCCTCATGCTTCATTTGAACACCAGTCAGTGCATCTGCTGCGGCTCTGCATGATGTGCTGAGCAGGTAAAGTCAATTTAGTATTTTTTTTCATGACATGCACAAATAAGGTGGTCATAACAAATGTTTTTCTTGACCTTATGTGCTTCCACTTCAAAATCCTGCCTAGCACAACCCGTCTCTGACTCATATCCTCCAGTGGTTTGACATCTTCCACTCTAGACCTACATAAAACGGCAGAAATAGATAGGTCGGCAAACTTTGTCTTCAGGTGCTGCACTAGGCCTTTGTTTTATGAAATATAGATACTCTTTTCCATTATACACACCTTGTGAAGTTCAGTTTGATGAAACAGTAATCTTCTTTACAGAACATTCAATTAAATTATATACTGTTATAGATGGAACGGGGTTTCCCCCCCTGTTTTATTACATTCTTCTCCACTATCAAACAGCACATTTTATTTGGCTTCTCTGAGCGCATCCCCTTTTCTGTCATTTCTCTTCATATGGAATTAAATCAAAATGTCATGTCTTTTGCCGCAGTCATTACTTTGTAAACTTTTGGCCCTGTGAAGCAAATAAAAGCACATTTCAGCTGCATTCATATTTGTTAGCTTTATTTTTCTTTTCTTTTTTTCTTCAGAATGTGTGCCAACTTGGAAAATACATAGTATACACTTCTTCAATTGTTTTGTTGTTTAAAAAGTGCAATGTTTCACTTTTTGAAGTACATAACTTCAGTAAGAGAAAAAGCAAATGCTGATTTGATTTTAAGGACTGTAACAATTGGAAGTGCAGAGTGTGACATTTTTCAACTAATTTCCAAAGTAACAGTAATATTAATAAAAAAATAAAAATAAAAATAAAACATATAAAGTACAGTTCCATCCATCCATCATCTCTACCAGCTTCTTCATTTTTGAGTCACGGGGTCACTGGTGCCCATATCCATCCACCACTGTGTGAGAGGCAGGGGACACCCTGGACAGGTCTCTAGTCCATCACTGGGACACGTAGAGACAGACGAGACAAACAACTATTCTCTTTCTCTCACTCCCACCTAGGGACTGTGTCAACAGTCAGCCTAACATGCATGTTTTTGGTCTGTGGGAGGAAACCGAGGTACCTGGAGAAAACCCACACATGCATGAAGAGAACATGCACACTCCTTACAGAAAGGTCCTTGACCGTGATTTAAACCAGCAACTTTCTCATTGCAAAGCAACAGTTCTATCCTATGTAAAGTCAATAAGCAGTTGACTAGGTCACTTAACAGGTCATTTCACATATTAAAGGGCCAGGTCAGGCAGCATTGATATGTAGAGCACAACACTATGCAGACAAGTAACATAAGTCTAAAGTTTAAAAGTTTTGCTTTTGAAAAATCATTTTTGATGGTTTACACCTCTTAGGTGTTTCCATGTTGCACCACTGTTGTTTTAGCTTTGGGCTTGTTGTCTTGAATCTTACATCATTGCTTTGGACACTTGTTACAAGCAAAGCAATGTTGCTCTGTATATTCCACTTTTAGACTTGAGCAAAGATGTTTAAATGTTTCACCAACCGCACCCAGCCGGTTCCCAGCACAATCCATTTCATCCTCTCTGGAAGCTCACTTACAGACAGATAGAGCCTTTCATCTCCCCAAAGAGGTGCCCTGTGCTGCAGTAGAACAGTGTGACAGACAAAAGCTTGGGGGGATGCCCGTGGCTAGCCCACAGTCTCATCTTCTCCCCATATTTTTGCTTGCCTGTGCCACTGCAGATTACCTCCATGGAAATCAGTGGTTGTTGGCTGTGCTGGAGAGTTGCTGGCAGCCATGGATGCAGCATATGTAATGACATTGGCTGTCTAGTACTGAAAGAATGAGATAAACATTGTCCTCTTTTCAGATACATGCTTGACAGGTTGGTTACTCAGAGTTTTTGTTGACAGACAAGGGGAAGAAATGGTGTAAAAGGTTATCAAGTTTCAGAATAGATAATAACTTGAGTCCACTGAACATGGACGTAATCCACACTTCTGGAGATAAAGGGATTACTGGAGATGAAAGGATTTTGAACAAGGCATTTTTGAAGGGCTTCTAATGCCACTTCACAAAAATAAATGTAAACTGACATTTACAGGAACTTTTCATGTAAAATATGGTTAGAACCATACCACTACTGTACTTGTAACGCA
>JBBPBX010022515.1:2911-28840 GCA_038048925.1 Garcialebias charrua
CCCACATCCGAACCGCCGGTCCGCTTCGTGGAACAGCTTCGACCTCGCAGGAAAAAAATAAAAATAAAACCTCAGTTGGTTGTTCTGTGATCGAACTAAACACCAGGACACATTATTAAGAACATGGTTTACCTTGTAGCGCTGCTGTAAATCAGCTGATTCTCACGGACTAAAGTCAGACATGTTGACTCGGTTCCGGTCCAGACGTCCAGTCAGCAACTGGTGTGCAGATGAAGCGGTCCACTTGGTGTCAGATCTGTTGACTCTTATCCAAATTCCAGCTTTAACTTGTTGTTAACTTGTTGACAACAACTTGTAGTAGCTGAACTTTTAGCCAGAGAGGAAAACAGGCTGCCTCGTGTGCTTTGTTTACCTCAAGCAGCAGTGGGTGGCGCATGCCCAGTAGTGAAGGTTCCAAAGATCACAGCGCCATCTACAGGCCCAGCATGGTAACTACTAGGGGTGTAACGGTACGCTAAAATCACATTTCGGTTCGGTTCAATTACAAGGAGGGCTCGGTTCGGTTTATTTTCGGTTTATTTTCGGTACAAAAAAAAAAAAGACAAAGTAAAGACTTACAAAATGTTTATTTTGAAAATATGCCAAAAATATGTTTGTATTGTATTGTAGTAATAAATAAAAGTGACCCATTTGGATGATATTTTAAATAAACAGCACTCTACAATAAATAAATTATATTAAAAATAATAAAAATCTTAATGAATACAATAACAGTCAGAACCAGAACAATAAGCAGCAACAGACTGTTTACAATCTTAACTAATAAAGTTTTTGTCCAGTAGCACCAGTGTGGCTGTATTTGTCCTCATTACTCACAACCTCTTCTTGGTGGGACTGGTCCTGGAACAGTTCCAGAGTTCAATTCAGTCATCACACACTTCTTAGCTGCAGCAGGTGATCTCTGGTGGATTTCCCTGAAGTGGAAGGAGAGCAGCTACCTCTGTAACTGGAAATACTGGAAATAAAACACAGAGGTAAAAAAATAAGTTAATAAGATTATAATTTTAAATAATAATAAATTATAAATAATAATTATAATAAAATAACAATACCTCTTGAACGGTTGAATATCTCACTCATCATCAGGGCAGGGTTTAAATCAGCTCCAGGACTTGTTGACCATCAGTTTTAGTTTTTTCATAAAGAGCTGAACTTTTTGACTTAAGTGTTGACGTGATGGATGTCTCATAGCAAGGATCAACTGTGCATTAAAAACTTTCAGACTTAGATTCAGAGCTTTAAAAACTCATACAGTTTGTGTTATTGATCTGGACCCATCTAAATTACCTGATGAAGTTGTTTAAATGCAGCTGTGTTGTTAGCGCACTTTGTAGAAGTTGTTTAAATGCAGCTGTGTGGTTAGCGTACTTTGTAACAGCTCGTTCACGTTCTGATGACGTAGTTTCCAGCGCGTTCACGTTAGACGTGTTGCTGCTGCAGATCCAGTCTTCATGAAAAAACGTCCACACACACAGCTTTGTGCGCTCGTCTTTTAACAAGAAAACCATAACGTTAACAAACAGGAAACCGCAGCGAGAAGCTAACGGCTAATGCTGCGCGTGCTGCGAGATAATAGCTCCGTGCTGAAACGCGCCCAGGAAATTTTGTTCCGCGGCGCACATATTAACATTCAATGAGTGAAAAAATAACCGTTTCGGTACAGCACGTTCGGTTCGGTCCACCTCCGTACCTTTTCGGTTCGGTACACCAACTACAACCGTTACATGCCTAGTAACTACAGTAAATTCATGAGTACGGGGGGTGGGGGGGAGAGAGTCGTATCCACAGAATTCGCCCATGTCAACGCAAAACTTTCAACCTAATTAACATACCCAAAAGTTGCGTTTCCCCCACACAGTGTCCGTGTAAACAGGGCCTTAGGCCCTGTTTACACGGACACTGTGTGGGGGAAACGGATGTTTTGGGTATGTTAATTAGGTGAAAAGTTTTGCGTTGACACGGTCGAATTCTGTGGATACGACTCTCTCCCCCTCCACCCCCCGTCCTCATGATTTCACTGTAGTTACCATGCTGGGCCATTAGATGGCGCTGTGATTTTTGGAACCTTCACTACTGCGCATGCGTGCAGCCTGAGGTAAACAGCAGCCGAGAGCCTGCCTCGTCTGTTTTCCTCTCTGGCTAAAATCAGCTAACTACAAGTTGTTGTCAACAAGTTAACAACAAGTTAAAGCTGGAATTTGGATAAGAGTCAACAGATTTGAGTCAGTGGGACCAGCTTCATTTAACAAGCTGCACACCAGACGCTGAGACTGTGGACCAGAACCGCTGAGTGGACTGTGGACCAGAACCGCTGAGTGGACTGTGGACCAGAACCGCTGAGTGGACTGTGGACCAGAACCGGACTTTACTCCGTGATAAACAGCTGACTTACAGCAGGTAAATCAACGTTCTTAATATAATGTTTGCTTGTGTTTACTTTGATCACACAACAACTGAGTTTTTATTTATTTATTTATTTCTGCCAGGTGGAGCTGTCGTTCCAACAGGCTGATGGTTCTGAGGTTCTGATGGGTCCAGATGAACACACAGCAAGAGTCCAGTTCATTAACGTAGTTACAGTTCGGTTCACGTGTTTTAATAGTGTGTTCAGTTTAATTCTCAGTGTTTGTGTTACGTAAAGTTTGTGGTGCTGAATAAATAAATAAATAAAAAATAAACCTGGTGTCTTCATTTTCACAGCACGTTACGCACTGTTTAAAAAATGTAACGAGTCCAGATAGATACTGTAGTTCAGATAAATTTACATCTCCCACGCCAACATAAATACTGTTTATTATTGTTAAACTGTTATATTTTGCAGCGTGACACGTGAAATGTCAGACTGTCCGCGCGTGCGGGCTGCGCGCATGTGTTCAAACAAAAGCTCCACGGGAGATGTTTACATTATCAGCGGGGGGTCAGCGAAAAACTTCCACCTTGAGAGCAGGGTCAGAAAAGTATCGGAGTCATCGAGGGGGGCCAGCAGCGTCGTGTAGGCGATAAGCAAAGTCGCAAAGAGAAAGTAGCGGTTACACTCAAAATACGCGCTGTGTAAACTGGCCCTTAATGTTGTTAAACTCCCTGTGAAGCTAGCTGATTTTCACAAGCAGGTGTTATGTTGGAAAATCATGTACTCACACAATTTTACTCCCCACCAAACTCCAATCTGGAATAATAGATATGTGCTACATAGAAATAAATCTCTGTATTTGGATCGCTGGATGGAAAAAGGCATTCGGTCCATAAAACATCTTCTAAAGGACAATGGAAGCTGGTTGTCTTATGAAGATTTTTGCGCACTATATAATTTGAACTGCTCATTCTCTCAGTTTAACACTGTTATAAACTCTATCCCTACTGCAGTCAAATGTATGGTCCAAAATATAAGCACTGAAACAGCTAACCTCCACTTACCTACACTTCAAATAAATGGAGTTAACCTTTTGGATAAAAGTAACTCTAACAAAAGGTTGCGTCGACATCTAAACGACATTATATTTCCTGTACGTCCAAATAGGAACTCCATTTTGAGTTTGTTTTCTGACTCTGAAGTCAATAAGTGGAGAACTGCTTACCTTAAATACCCCTTAAGTCCTAAAGCTAAAGAAATACATTTTAAAATTCTCAATAACATTTTTCCATCCAGAGAACTATTAAGACAAAGATTTAATTTCGACGCTAACAACTGTACTTTTTGTGACAATGATACTGAAACAACAGACCATCTCTTCTTCTACTGTGTACACACTGAAACATTTTGGGAAAACTTTCAGGCCTGGTTCTCAACTAAATATCTCCTTCCCCATCCACTAAAAAGAGAGGATGTAATATTTGGAACCACCCTCAGAGACAGAAGAGCTGACCTCATACCGAACAACCTGCTGATCCTCGCAAAATACTTCATCCATTCTTGTAAATGGGGAAACAGAAAACCTGCCTTTTCAACCTTTCAACGCCAGCTGATGGACAACCACCTAAAAACATTAAAACTGATGAAAAGCAAGATGAGTATACAGCTTCTCAATGCTTATGAAGAACTGAACTTTATTTAAGAATTAGAGCCCCTTGTGTGTAAGTGTGTGTTTAAGGAAATTCTACCATTGCTGTTCATCGTTCTTTAGTTTTAGCAGGTCGCTTTCGTAAATGAGCCCATGAGGTTCAATAAGATTTACCTGACTAAATAAAGGTTGAATGAATGAATTGTCTTTTCTTTCTTAAACATGTCATGTTATTTTCTGGGGGTTTTTTTTTTCTTATATGTGCCTCGTACTTGCAAAAGACTTTATTTCTGCTGTATATGCCACATGTTTTTTTGTAAATTTTTGCTCAAACTTTAATAAAAAATAAATAAAAATAAAAAAAAGCCCCTACCAAAAAAAAAAATGAGAGCAGCTGCTGGAAAAAATCCTGGATTTAATGGGATACGTCATCACGTCTTTACGTGCTCTGCCGTTGAGATTCAGACGTTGCATTCAAATACATTCAGAACAGCTTAACAAAAAACTGCTTTTGACTTCTTTTCTATATTAAAACTTGATATAGTCTTGTATTATCAGTCTAACGACATTTATATATAATAAATAACTCAAGTTTATGATTGAACTATTATTAATATTGAATGAAGAGTATACTATTGTCGTTAAGTAGAAGATGGCATGTTGCTGTAAGAAAATCCGACACGTATTGAAGCACTTGAAGGCATCGTTTTCTTTGCCGTTGCGTTGGATAAAAGGAGGAATGACACGGATACGTTGAGTTTAAACGATGCTAACCTTTCCGACATTTCGCAGTTGGACACAGCAGTTTGTCTCACTCATGCGTGACCTCGGAGTGTTGCGTTTCAACGATGTGCGCTGCGGTTTCAGCATCCCGCAGGCACTTTGTGACGAGAAGAGAGGAGAACTGGAATAACGGAGCGGGCTCGACGGTAGGGCTGCTGGCAAACACTCGGCCGAAGCTAAAAACAAAGCTAGCGCGAGGAGACACAACAGGAAGCAGGTGGACCAGAGATGGGAACTGATGCGGATCTGCTGTAAATCTATCTCCCCCAACGGTTCGGTTGATGTTGTAACGCTTTAATACAGTAACTGCGCCAGAGTCCAGCACTTCATCGACTTGTTTTTATTTTGATCCCACTGCAGACATGTCCTTCACAATGGAGGATAGTTTGGAGGCGGGATGGGTCGCGGTTCGGCCGAATGCGTTTGAGGAAAAGGAAAAGCACAAATTTGTTTTTATCGTGGCCTGGAATGAAGTTGAGGGCAAATTTGCCATTACGTGTCACGACAGGACGATCCAGAGGAGAAGCTTGTGCAGGGACCCGCTGAGCCTGGAGGAGCACGGGGACAAACCTGAATTAAGTCCCATCAGGGATAAAGTCTCTCTGAGCCCGAGCAAAGTAGGGGACAGCCCTAAAACCAAGTCCGCATCCAAACCAAGCGCTGTCAAAAGTCCAGATGTGGAGGACCAGCTGTCCCCCTCTCTGGACCTGCAGGAGCTGGACATGAGCAGAGAGGACTGCAGCTGGGCCGGGCTCTTCTCCTTCCAGGACCTGCGGGCGGTCCACCAGCAGCTGTGCTCCATCAACTCCGCCCTGGAGCCCTTCCTCCCGGTGTTCCCGGAGGAACCCGCCGGAGTGTGGACGGTTCTGTTCGGCCCGGCGGAAGTGTCCCACGCGGAGATGGACGAGCTGTGCCACGGCTTGCACGCGTACCTCAGTCACGCGCTCAACACCTGCGGGTGGAAGATCCTGTCGCAGGTTCTGTTCACGGAGAACGACGACCCGGATGAGTACTACGAGAGCCTGAGCGAGCTCAGACAGTCCGGGTACGAAGAGGTGCTCAGCCGGGTGACAAAACATCTGCAGGAGGTGAGTCCCCTCACCTGACCTTTGGTGTGGTAGTAGCTGAGACTGATCCTCAACGCACACTCTGATGGCTGACAGGTCGTCTTAAATCTATTATGTTGCCATTAACTATTTGGAGTCCACTCCATCTATTAGTAAAATATTTCTACAACCCTGGACAAGTTAGAAAATACAGGTAGTCCCCGACTTACGACAGAGTTCCGTTCCTACGTGGCGTCGTAAAGCGGATTTTGACATAACTCGAAACGTCCAAATTGCACCTTATATGTACAGTACTGTATTTTACCAAACACTTAGCCTATCCTAACACAGTACCCTACATAATTATCAAAAAACACATACATTTACATGGGCGTAGCCAGATTTTTTGGGGGGGCGGTTCGTTTTAAAGGAGAAGTTGACAATGCTAAACTAATGTGCCTGGGTAGCTCAATGGTTAAAGCGTTTGCCTTCAGTCCCAAAGCTCATGAGTTCAAGTCCCGCATGGTCCAATGTTTTTTTTATTCATTCCAGACTAAAAAAGCACAAGAAAACTATTTACAAAACGGCAAGAAATAAAACAATGCATTAAATGAAAGGAATCAGACGAAGAAAATAATCTTATCTGCCCCTTCTCAAACTATTTTTTTTCAAACACTCTTTTATTGGATAAAAAAAGAAGAATGTGTTAACCACAGCCTGTGGTTAACACATTCTTCTTTCTTCACAGGCATATTAACTACTTTTTTTATCCAATAAAAGACAAATGTAAAATTAGTTGTTTGAATCGAGTGTTTGAAAAAAAAATAGTTTGAGAAGGGGCAGATAAGATTATTTTCTTCGTCTGATTCCTTTCATTTAATGCATTGTTTTATTCCTTGCTGTTTTGTAAATAGTTTTCTTGTGCTTTTTTAATTTGGAATGAATAAAAAAAAAAAAAAAACATTGTACCATGCGGGACTTGATCCCACGAGCTTTGGGACTGAAGGCAGACGCTTTATCCATTGAGCTATCCAGGCACATTAGTTTAGCATTGTCAACTTCTCCTTTAAAAGTGGGCGGTTCGTTCGAACCCCCCGAACCCCCCTTGCCTACGCCAATGATTTAGGAGCCATAATGAAGGAAAAAAAAGAGTTAATTTCCTACTGGTATGCTGGTGAAGGTGTTTTCCTTTGTCCATCCGTCCCTCCTCTGTATTCTCCATTCGTTTACGTTGTAAAACCGCCATCCATAAAACAGCTACTTTTCCACAGCTGCTGCCTGTCCAGCTTGCTCCAACAAGTTTTTTTTTGTTTTTTTGAATGTCCAGAGGACCAGACTTAGCTTTTTTAGAGAGTACAGGGCAAGTTGTAGCCTCCGCAGCTAACCAGAAACTGCAGGAAACCGCGTAAATCGGCTTAAAAATAATAACCGTTTTCCTTCGTCCATCCGTCCCTCCGCTGTATTCTCCATTCCGTTTACGACGTAAAACCGCCGTTCAGCTCCCAGCTCATGTATCCGAGCGCAGCAACCTCTGATCGGACACGGTCCGTCCAAAGCCGGCTGCCTGTCCAGCTTGCTCCAACAAGTTTTGTTTTGTTTTTTGAATGTCCAGAGGACCAGACTTAGCTTTTTTAGAGAGTACAGGGCAAGTTGTAGCCTCCGCAGCTAACCAGAAACTGCAGGAAACCGCGTAAATCGGCTTAAAAATAATAACCGTTTTCCTTCGTCCATCCGTCCCTCCGCTGTATTCTCCATTCCGTTTACGACGTAAAACCGCCGTTCAGCTCCCAGCTCATGTATCCGAGCGCAGCAACCTCTGATCGGACACGGTCCGTCCAAAGCCGGCTGCCTGTCCAGCTTGCTCCAACAAGTTTTGTTTTGTTTTTTGAATGTCCAGAGGACCAGACTTAGCTTTTTTAGAGAGTACAGGGCAAGCTGTAGCCTCCGCAGCTAACCAGAAACTGCAGGAAACTGCGTAAATCGGCTTAAAAATAATAACAATAATAATAATAATACTTTATTTTTAAAGCCCTTTAAAACAACCACAGCTGCAACAAAGGGCTGTACACATAAAATCAAGAACATTTAAACACATAAATAATTTTTTTTTTATGGATATGTGTGACGTAACCACGAAACGTCGTAACTCGAGACTGTCGTAACCCGAGTACTACCTGTAATCATTGGATGCACTATCTTTTGGAACCCTTATTCAAGATGGCCACCACAGCCAGCTCGCTTTAGTAAACATAAAAATGGCCGTAGTCCAGTCAGTTTGACAGATGTTGTGCTAAAAGTTTGTGTGACTGCAGCTGAAAGTGATTCATAACTCATGCTTGTTGCGTCAGTCTTTGACATGAATTGTTGATGTCAACCCTGTTAGCAAAATATCTGAAACAACTAAAAATCTGTAATTTCTCACACGCAAAGATAGTTTAAAACTCTGGCTTTAACGGTGGTGAGCGTTGTGCATTCTTTGTAGGAAAGCTTTTAATTTCAAAGTCGTTAAGGACCGGAACACGACATTAACAGCTTAACTAACACTCTTCTAACTCCCGCTGGCAGTGGGAGAAGATTTGGAGAAAATGGGGGCACCTGCAGACATGTCCTGTTTAGTATTTTGTGCTCTCAGCATGCTTGTCTGCTGCAACCACAGCTGCAAACACACATGCACAAATGCAACCCAAGTACTTCTCACACCTTTTTCCACGAGCTTGTTGAAATACTGTGTCAGCTTTTGTTATAGCTCTTCTGAAAAGCCTAGACTTTACCTGCTAGTGTAGGAGGCGGTGAAGAGACGACACAGAAGGCGAGATGCAGATCTTCACTTTAATCAACTCCTACTAAACTGGCGGGAAGCATCCAACACCGCCTTATATATCAAACCTCTCACAATACAACATCCGGTCCTCTGGACCTTTCACAATAAAACATCCGGTAACACATTCGGTCCACTGGGTGTGAGTAGAGCCCCCTAGTGGTCCACCACACACGCCCCCCCAGAACACCCAGTAAGGTCCATCACTAGTCCAGCATTTTAGGTTTGATCAAACGACCAGAACGGCTGAACCTGGGTGAGAAAGGGAATGTAAGGAGTCAAAAACGCGGCGTCGCCATGAAACTGGAACCAGAGGGCGGGGCCTGCCAGTAGAAACGTCACAGAGCAGGAGAGGACCTCCGTCATTCACCTGCCGTTCCTCCAACTCGAGGCCTGTGGGCCCGGACTGGAGCTCGAGTATTTCTGCGTCGCTACGTTGGTCCGCAGCCATAGCAGAAAAATCGATGCCAACGTATACGGGAGAGATCAGCACCCGGGAGAGACAGTCGGCCACCACGTTGGATTTTCCAGCCACATGCTGAATGTCTGTAGTAAATTCAGACACCGCTGCGAGGTGGCGTTGCTGGCGAGCAGACCAGGGGTCAGAAATTTTTGACATCGCAAACACCAAGGGTTTGTGGTCAACATATGCAGTGAACCGGCGGCCCTCCAGGAAAAACCTGAAATGGCGTGTGGCCAGGTAAAGCGCCAGCAACTCTCTGTCAAAAACACTGTATTTCAGCTCATTGTCCCGCAGCGTACGGCTGAAAAATGCAAGCGGCTGCCAAACCCCGGAAACCTGCTGTTCTAACACAGCCCCCACCGCAACATCAGATGCGTCTGTTGTCAAAGCTATTTGTGCCGCTGGGGATGGATGGGCCAAAAGGGCAGCAGTGGCCAGTGCAGTTTTAGCATCACCAAATGCCTGTAGGCGTTCTGGTGTCCAGTCAACACTGTCGTTGGGCTTTTTCTTTTTCAGCGCTCCATAGAGCGGTCGCAGCAGTTGTGCTGCCCTGGGGAGGAAACGGTTATAGAAATTAACCATTCCCAAAAATTCTTGTAGCGCTTTAACAGACTGGGGCTGTGGGAAATCGGACACCGCCTGCACTTTGTTTGGTAATGGGACAGCACCACTTGCAGAAATGCGGTGGCCCAAAAAGTCAATGACTGGCAGCCCAAACTGGCATTTCGCTGTATTTACAATCAGGCCATGTGCTGCTAGGCGCTGAAAAACCTCACGGAGGTGGGACATGTGCTGTTCAGCCGAGCTGCTAGCCACCAGGATGTCGTCCAGGTACACAAATACGAAGGACAATCCCCTTAGGACTGAATCCATCAACCGCTGAAATGTTTGTGCTGCACCTTTAAGACCAAAAGGCATGCGCAAAAACTCAAACAGGCCGAAAGGCGTGATAACAGCGGTCTTAGGGACATCCTCCACATGCACAGGAACCTGGTGGTACCCCCGTACTAAATCTACTTTAGAAAAAATGGAGGTCCCAGCCAGGTGCACTGAAAAATCCTGGATGTGGGGGATGGGATAACGATCGTTCTCTGTGATGTTATTAAGGCGGCGGAAATCCCCACATGGTCGCCATTTGCCGTCTGCCTTGGGCACCATGTGGAGGGGGGAGGCCCACGGACTGTTTGAGCGCTGCACGATGCCTAAACGCTCCATGTTAGCAAACTCTTCCTGCGCGATTGCTAGTTTAGTAGCATCGAGGCGGCGTGCACGTGCGAACACCGGGGGGCCCGTTGTGGGAATATAATGTTCGACCCCATGTTCTGTGTTTGTGTTGGCAAAATTAGGAACAGTCAGTGAGGGGAACTCAGACAATAAACGCTGAAACACATTACCCGAAGCTAAAAAGTTAGCATGCATTAAAGGCCCAGCTCCTCGCGTCGCACAAGGCAGTGACGAAAAAGACACAGCGTCGATCAAACGTCTGTTAGCCACATCAACAAGGAGCCCGTGAGCACAAAGAAAATCAGCCCCTAAAATAGGAACTGAGCTCGCAGCTATCACAAAGTTCCACTGGAAGTCCCGTTCATGGAAACGAACAGTCACCAACCTTTCACCAAACGTCTTGATGGGAGAGCCATTAGCCGCGGTTAGCTGCGGCCCGCAGCCTTCTGCCAACCTGTCGGAGCCAGTCGGGGGAACGAGGCTCTTCTGCGAACCAGAGTCCACCAGGAACCGCCTCCCCGACCTCGAGTCCTCGATGAAAAGCAGCCTTTCCTTGTCGCCAACGGCCGCGACTGCTAGCGGGCGCTGGCGTTCTCGTTTCCCTGCGGCTTGAAGCTGCATGGCGGGATGCATCGTCGTGCTTTGGCGCCAAAGCGCTGGTGGTAGAAACAAAAGGCGGCTCCTGTCCGCCTGCGGGTAGCGACCCCTGCTACGACCGATGGCTCGTCCGGCGCTGAGGGCGCTGCTGGAGATCTGGGGACCGCCGCCTGGACCGCGAAGGTCCTCGCAGCCAGCAGGATTCGGTCGGCTTCGTCGGCCAGCGAGCGGTAATCCTTCTGCTGCAGAAACGGGGAGTTGGCCAGGGCGGTGCGCACTGGAGCCGGGAGCTGGCGGAGGAAGAGGTGGAGGAAGAGAAACTCACAGTCTGCTGATCCCCTCAAAGACAACATGCCTTCCATGAGCTCAAGAGCTGTGCCATCGCCCAAACCGGAGAGGGAAAAAAGTTTCTCAGCGCGCTCCGCGTCTGAAAGTGAGTAACGCCGCAGAAGGAGCTGCTTGAGGGCGTCGTACTTTCCTTGTGCAGGAGGGTCCTGGAGCAGGCTCATTACCCGCTGGGTTGACAGCGGATCCAGCCAGGCTACCACATGGTGGTATTTGGTGTCGTCTGCAGAAATCCCGCGAAGAGCGAACTGTGATTCGATGTGGGCGAACCACGACTGAGGGGCGTGCAGCCAGAAGTCCGGGCTTTTAACAGCCACCGAAAAAGCGAGCGGGGCCGCCTGTGGAAGTTCCACAGCAGCGGACATCTGAGGAGAGCTGGCTTGACCTTCAGATGTCGACATGTTCAATTCACAAGGGTCACCAGTGTAGGAGGCGGTGAAGAGACGACACAGAAGGCGAGATGCAGATCTTCACTTTAATCAACTCCTACTAAACTGGCGTGAAGCATCCAACACCGCCTTATATATCAAACCTCTCACAATACAACATCCGGTAACACATTCGGTCCACTGGGTGTGAGTAGAGCCCCCTAGTGGTCCACCACACTAGCAGCATTTAACTGCAGCATATTTTATTTAAGGTAGATTAGAGTCACCATAGCAACCAGTCAGACACCAGTGAGTAAAACTGAACATCCCATTTTAATGCCATTTTCTGCACACTCTAAAAACATGCCCAGAACCATCTCAAGGAGAGCACGGAGGTGCTGACTCCTGCACCTCCACCTCCCTGCATCCAGTTAAAGAATCTGCAGGCTGAGCTGGAAAACACTTGATTAACAGTGACTTCATGCACTGAAGCTTACAGCAAACGTTTAAACGCCTCATAGTGAAGTAGTTACCGAAAGTTCAGACTACAGTACTGTATATCATAAGGGAAACCAGCGCAGGTGATTTTAATGCTGTTGCTAATAGATCTAAACATATAAAACCTGTTCCCAGATATTTGATTTGTATTGTATTTCATTCTTAGCTCACACTGTTTTTACCTTTTCACGCAGCTGTGCAGTAATCTGAAAAAGGTGTAAAATAATTAGTTTTGTGACGCCTGCATTAAGCCTGTGCAGTCCTGTTGGTTAGGCTGTTGCATGTCATCTATAACTTCAGTGGTTCGGTCTCCAGCTCTTACTTGACAAGACGCTGAATCTTGATGTGACACACTGTGTGTGATTGTGTGTATGAGAGAGTAACAGACTGTTCAGCCTGAAAAATTCAGTCTAAAATTGTCTAATGTTTGCATTAACATGCTTGCACTGTTATGGAAACAACCATAATAGTTTCATCAAATTTAATAAACCAAGTTTTTTGGACTCAAAGAGGGAAGATATATGAATAAAAGGTCATCAGAAGACGAACATCTTCTAAACTGATCAACAAGAGCTTCATACGATCAGAATGAGCTTTTTTTATGTTGCAGACAGTAGTACAGAGAACATTTCACTAGTAGAAAAACAAGTCACTGAATGAGTGCTACAATCTTCAGTAAATGTAAAGAGGGTGGTGGGATAAACTTGCATCAAAGTTGCCAGAGCAGCAAGTGTACCAGTGAGTTTTTCTAACAACCATCAGATATCGTAGATAATCTGTGGACCATTTGCCGCAGAGTCTCACAGAACTAGAACCAAACAAGAAATAAATCTCAGGAACAGTTTTAGAAAGCACATATAAACTGCACTACACCACCAAGTTTTTTTTGTTTTAGATCAACTCAGCATTTTCTACAGTGTTTAAATCTACAAAGGTTGCTTTACATTACTTCTATTTTTTTATCCCTTTTGTACGAGATCTAATTCGAATCGCCCCAATTAAATCTAGCATTAGATGACTTAGGAAATATAATGAAGCAACCATTTTCATGAAATACTTCCACATAACCCAAACGTTGCACCAAATTAAGGTGTTTGACACACAGTGCAGACTAACAGAGAGCTGCAGGCCTGCTCATGTTACACTGCAGCAGCAGCAGCAGCGAATGATTGATTAGCAGCTCTTATAATAAACAGACATTATATTTATGCACACTGCCTCTCACACTGACTCACTAATCAATGGAGTGAGATTAATGCATCCTTGGCTCATGGAGCCGGAACAGTACAAGAAGTCCTCTGAGAAAAGTGAAAGAGATATTTATTTTACAGTTATCAGCATTATCATCTGTTTGATGGTGCCTGGTTAAATACTATTTTAAAGAAAATAGGATTTACTTTGTATATTGAGGTCATGTTCCCTGCAGAAACTGCATCTAGACTGTTCTGATCAGGTGACTTTCTGACCGTGGCGTTGCCTCTCTGCTGTACGTCTGGCCACAGGAAAATAAAAGGCAGCGAGTAGCATAAACAAATAACCCACATGTCATTCCACCCAGTTCAGCAGTGGTCACACTCGGAATAATGAAAAGCAAGAAAGAAAACCAGACGCTGGAAGGTTCATTGCTTCCTTTTTAGTGCAATAAATCAGAGAGCAGATAAATCAGTCATGCTAAAGTGCACCCACCCGCCAGAAGCCATTTGCTTCAATAAAAGTTTCTCCGATTAAGATTTCATGTTTATTTCTCCTTGTGATGGAGGGCGAGACACTATCAATCAGCTCTTCCTCCCAGCATGAGCTCCTCTGTCTCGTATGGCGACGCTCTGTTACCCAGAAATGGTGGCTGGTTGTCGTGTGGCTGGATTTCACAAAAACTATTGATCTTCTCACTCCATTTGAGGGCTTAGTTAATGGCTATTTTACTGTTTGCTGGTAGCTAACAAAACTGTTCAGCCTGACTGAAACGTGCACATATTGATCTTTGCACGCTGAACTCTGGACGATGCATTAAGACTGCATTAGTTCTGCTATTATTTATAAAATATCCACATGACTGTAAGGTATTTACTGAGGACTGACTCACTTTTAAAGATAAAATGTTTCTTCATTTCAGGCACTGTCAACAAGAATAGAAACACACTGCATATTACACATCTGCAAAAAGTTATAAAGAGTGTTTCCCCTTGGTTTTTGTGTCTTTTAAATGTTTGAACTGAATGATGTTCAGTGTAGATGTTTACAGATGTTTTATTCACACCATTTAAATGTGTAATTACTGTAAACATTTGTGCTAATAGAGTGTTTGTAAATTGTAAACATGTATAAACAATGAATATACTGTTTGTGCAGCTGCTAGAGAAGCACAAATCCACAGACAGCATGGTGGAGCTGTTGGAGCTGTATGAAGAAGAAGACCAGGCCTATGGAGGCCTACTGGAGGCCTCAACACAGCTGTACCAGTACCTGCTGCAGCCCTTCAGAGACATGAGGGAGTTAGCCATGCTGCGCAGACAGCAGATAAAGGTACAAGTTAAACATAAACACCCTTTGCACTATATATATTTAATGCTTCATGAGCTACTGTCACGCAGTGTTTGGACTAAAATCCAATGCTAAGACCTGTGACTAATAAAGAAATGTGCCTAAACACACCACAGATGATTCAGATGGTAAAACAGTTATTTGAAACTATCTAATCTGCATGTGGGCTTGTTTTTTTATTGTATTTCTGTTTGTCTCTGGGCACTGATGAGGAGGGGTCCTAAAGCACATTTGATGGAAACTTTCACGCGTCTTAAAATAGTCTTTTGTGTGGTGTATTCATGAAACAGGAAGAGGGTGACTGCTGGGTGGATACATGGAGGAAAAACTTTGTTCAGTCACTGTAGTATTGCTGGCACGTTTAGATTTTGCTCTCCGGCTCACGTACAGTAAAACGTTGTTGTATGTAAATTACAACTAAAATCTCAAACTGTTTCACAACTTTATTTATTTATTTATTTCCAAACGCCCTCTTAGTTTTGTCCATCTCTTCGTCCTTTTCTGAAACGTGACTTGGCACAATGGACTGGAGTGACATCTTGTCTGCTAGAATGGATCTCCAGTTTCTCAGTCTCTATGAACATGAATAAATCATGTGAACCTACAGGTTTACTGTTAGGGCAGGTAGATGCTGACACGCCAAGCTCTGCACTCATGCTATGGGTTAAAGCTTCAATCAGACAGTCCAGTTTAGATTAGGCTGACTAGATTTTACTAATCAAAGTTCAGTAATATTAGATTTAATGTCTAATCGTTGTCCTAATTACAACTGTTTTAAAAAAGATTTTGCATGTATTATCCAGCCAGTGAAGGTCCAGAAAGCTCTTATGAAACAAGAGACTGTTAGTAGGTTTGACTCAGTGTGTGTGCAGGAAGTCAGGTGTTTGCTCTCACTCAGAAGTCACTTCCCTGCTACGGAGCAGACTCGAGTCTTTTCTGCCTCTCTGTTGTTGTGCTCTGTGTATTTCACTGCAGTGTGTTCACATGCACATCAGCTCTGACAGAGGAGGTCAGAGGAAGTGTAAAGAAGGCTGGGGGGGAAAAAGACATTGCAGGTCCCACCGAGATTTGAACTCGGATCGCTGGATTCAGAGTCCAGAGTGCTAACCATTACACCATGGAACCTCCTACCAGCAAGGGAGGTGTGAGGGGGGGTTACTGGTAGTATTCAGGGCTGCACTTCTGTGTGTATTTATGGCATACACACACTGTGTGTAACTCAAGCGTGTCCTGGTTTTCCATAGCTCTTCTTTGGATTGTTTCCTCTTGCTGGTCATATGCTGGAGAAGATTCTCAGTCGTCCATCCAACAAAATGTTGAAAAACAAAAACAGCTGGACTTTATTCTGAAGGACATTCATTGATCCAGACTATGAACTGCTCAAGCCTGGACTGGAAGTGAAATATCTTCAGCTTCAGAATAGAAGTCCAGTTGTTGTTGTGTTTTTTTATTTTTTTTACCTTTTTTATTATTAAACTCTTGCTGGTTGCTTGTTTTTCAGGCAAATCAATGTTCTGTTTGCACAGTTTTGGTTTGTTTTAATATTAATTTAATCTAAATATAGACTGGATTAGTTTTAATCTAATGCTCTTGTTTGAATAAGAATAATATTAAAATATAGGTTTTCTCATGGTTGTTACAGTAATATTTTTAAGAAGTTATCAAAAAGATCTTATTGTACAACTTACAGATTTTTTGACTGAGCAGCCGGAGTCTCCAAACTGTGGCTACGTACAAGCTAATTAATTTTTATTACATTATAGCTCAGTGGAATGAGCTTAGGTGAGGCGTTTGCACCAGTTTTAAATTATTTGTGTTTAATTGAACAAATCTTTAAAAATACAGCAATCACCTTTTAGAGCTGTACATTTGACAAATGTATGCCTGGAGTTAAACTCCAGCTCTGGATTCAGACTCCAAAATCCTGACAAGTGGAGCTCAAAGCTATGTAAATCTCTCAGACTTACTTACACAATTCAAAGTCTACAACATTGTTTGTCGAGCATGGTGCTGTCAGTGGAATGGATGGAGCCAACATTGTTTAGTGGTTGTAGCAGAATTAATTGAATAACCTCAGTTTCTGCAATCAAATGTCACAAAGTGGTCCTGTTATGGAGTTGCAACCTGTCCTGGGTGTCCCGCCCCTCACGCAAAGTGACCACCAGAGATTAAAGCCAGCTCCACTGTAATCTCCCAACCACCATGGCATTTACCTCCACCTAACTGGTGATCTGTTTAACTCCCTGAAGACCAAACAAAAAGCAGTAAAACTCAACAAACTATAATTGTATACATCTCTGGCAAATTGTCTGATAGAATAACACATTTTCCCCCATAGCTTTCAGACCACTATAAAGAGTTTAAATATATAATTACTGTAGAGGCTTGGAGAATGGAGAGCCAGGTGAATAAATGGCTTTAATTCATGAAATTGTGTATTTTTAATGAGTTTTTTTTTTTTTACAAACTCGTTGAAATAGACCTGAACACTTTTCTTTCAGTCACAGTAATTCATCAGTACATCAATTAGAAACTTAATTCCTTGTCTAAAATACTAACGTCTAATGTCTAATACTAATGACCTGTTCTAATCTTTTTATCTGTTGCTGCTGTTATGGGTTAAAGCCTCAATCAGACAGTCCAATTTAGATTAGGCTGACTAGATTTTCCTAATCAAAGTTTAGTAATATTAGATTTATTGTCTATTCGTTGTCCTAATTACAACTGTTTTAAAAAGGCCCTGATGCATGCTCAATAATCCAGGTAGAAAAATCTAAAAAAGCTAAGTCTGGTCCTCTGGACATTCAAAAAACAAAACAAAGCAAAAAAAAAATTGTAGAAACGTTTCGTCTTTCGTCCGAAAGACTTCCTCAGTCTGAGCTGCTGTATTCAGCTCAGTCTTATAAATAGCACCCTCTCACAGTGGATCGACCAGTTGGCTGATGACAGCCTGAAACCAGCTGCTCACATGATCAAGGAGGACCATCAGCCTAACGATGGATCGTTAGCACCCTGATGGTTGTTTGCTATTCACAGAGGGCTGAGTGATACTAGCAATAACAGCGTTGTATAAGGGGGACAGTTGAACCCGGAGGCCTCCACCCCTGTTTAATGATGGACGGTTTCTTTTCACAAAGATGGCCTCCTTTACTCCTCTCTCAAACCATCGTTCCTCTCTATCAAGGATGTGAACATCTTCATCCCTGAAAGAGTGACCGCTGGCCTGGAGATGAGTGTAGACCGCAGAGTCCTGACCTGATGATGTTGATCTTCTGTGCTGGGCCATCCTTTTGGCCAGTGGCTGTTTAGTTTCCCCGATATAAGACTGATCACAGCCCTCCTGACACTGAACAGCATACACAATATTACTCTGTTTGTGCCGGGGGACTGGATCTTTGGGATGAACCAGAATGAATCAGGAAGTCCAACATTTCACTGATCACATCAACTCTGTGGATAAATATATCAAGTTCACACGAGAAGATGTAAAAAATGGCAGGTTGGCTTTCTTGGACTGTGAGGTCTCAGTTTCTGATAGAGGAAATTTGCAAACTGAGGTGTACCGCAAACCCACACACACAGACCAGTATTTACAGTTTGACTCCCATCACCCTCTGGAGCACAAGTTAGGAGTCATCAGGACTCTGTACCACAGAGCAGACAGCGTCCCCACTAACTCAGCAGCCAGACAGAAGGAGAAATCACACACAAAACAGGCTCTAGAGAAATGTGGATATCCTAACTGGGCCTTCCTGAAAGCAGAGAAGAAACCCAAACAGGACTCCAGCCAGCCATCAGGTGAAAAGAAGGAACCCAGACCCAGACCAGTGGTCATTCCATATGTTGCGGGAGTTTCAGAGACATTGAGACGTTTATTTTCTAAACACAACGTCCCAGTGGCTTTTAAACCCCAAAATACATTACGGCAAAGACTGGTTCATCCCAAAGATCCAGTCCCCCGGCACAAACAGAGTAATATTGTGTATGCTGTTCAGTGTCAGGAGGGCTGTGATCAGTCTTATATCGGGGAAACTAAACAGCCACTGGCCAAAAGGATGGCCCAGCACAGAAGATCAACATCATCAGGTCAGGACTCTGCGGTCTACACTCATCTCCACGCCAGCGGTCACTCTTTCAGGGATGAAGATGTTCACATCCTTGATAGAGAGGAACGATGGTTTGAGAGAGGAGTAAAGGAGGCCATCTTTGTGAAAAGAAACTGCCCATCATTAAACAGGGGTGGAAGCCTCCGGGTTCAACTGTCCCCCTTATACAACGCTGTTATTGCTAGTATCACTCAGCCCTCTGTGAATAGCAAACAACCATCAGGGTGCTAACGATCCATCGTTAGGCTGATGGTCCTCCTTGATCATGTGAGCAGCTGGTTTCAGGCTGTCATCAGCCAACTGGTTGATCCACTGTAGCCGTTTTCGCATTGGCCGGCCCTCAATGGCCCGGGCCGCCCCGCCTTCTAACCCGGGTTCGGCGTGTTCGCATTTTCCTTTTTTTCCCCGGGTCCGCCCTCGTTTTGGAACCATCTCCACCGTGGTTCTGATCGGGCCGGACTCCCCCGGCCCAGTTTGACGTCATTTACTGCTCACATTTGATTCGTTGTTTGCAGCAGGGGCTGGACTCGTTCTAACAACAACCTCAGCGCGAGGGCTGAATTTCATTAAAATTTAACTACAGAAACCCCTAAAAAAATTATTAGCTGAATTAGTTTTTCTGAGTTTAATTTTTGTTAATAACTGATTACAAATCAGCTTATGTATCAGCTTATGTTAGAACGTAAATAACACGAAGCGCGCACCCATTTCCGCCTTTCAGCGCGACCTGAATGTCATTAAAATATAACTAATATTGTCTAACTCTTGCGCGCAGCCAGGGTTTTAAAATATAACTAATAATCTCTAACTTCTACGTGCAGCTAGAATGTTAAGAGGGGTGATTCCTATATAGGTAAAGTGGACTCCTTAAAAACCAGTCTGCCGCTGTGGCTCAGAGAGATCGCGCACTGCTGTTCCACTCATTTTATCTTGACCCGGGGAAGCGGGTTCGCTTCCCACCTGGTACAAAGTTATTTTACTTTTTTTTTTTATTGGAGTAAATAAAAAGGAGTTTGTTAACCAAACAAATATATATACTCAGCAAACAAATATTTTTTAGCGGTGTCTCCTCTCTTAAAACACTTTAAGCGCGCACACAAAAACACTCCACCCACGTCAAGTGAACACCCCACCCACTTCAAGGCTTGCTCTCCACATAATGCGTAATGAACGGGGGCCGGCCAGGGCTGGCTCTGGGCCAACCAGGGACGAGCCGGACTGGGGAGGGCCGTGCAATGCGAAAACGGCTTGTGAGAGGGTGCTATTTATAAAGGGTCCGGCAAAGCTGAGCGTCCTCCCTATACGCCACTCTACGTGCGCATTCTGTGCGCACGCGTTCACTGGCAGAGCTCTGCTTTCTTTCTCACGTTAAATGCTCGCGTTTTCGCTCCAAATCCTTGTTGTAATGTGAGCAGCTGCGCGCGAAGCAGGACAAACTAGGTCGCTGATTGGTCACTTGCTGACACGCCTACTGAAATGATTGACAGCTCGAGCAGGACAACCAGCTGGCTTCAGCGGTGGTCGCTCGGCTGCAGCCGTTGCGGTCTTTCTAACTTTATATGTTAATAAAAACTAATAAAAAGTGGGAAAAAAAACCAGGGAGCGCTTTTCCTGCAGCCCACAGCCCACCAGGAAATATTTAAAACCTCCCGCAGCCAGGTAGGACCTGAATTCATTCATTTCAGTCATGGAGTGAACGGAGGAAGAAGCGATTACTTGACTTTTGGCAAAAAAACAAAACAAAAGTCCTGATCAGCGATCAGAAGGGGAATTTAATTCATTTGTGTAACATACAAAACAGTCCGGCGCCGGGGAAGTTTATGGTCAGACACCGCGCAAGCGTGCGCGGTCGTAAAAAAAGAGCTTTGCGCGTTTGTGCCCTGAGGGGCTACGCGGAGCTACGCTTTTGCCACAGCGTATGTACGTCGTACAGAGGCGTATAGGGAGTACGCGCAGGTCTACCGGGGCCTTAAGACTGAGCTGAACACAGCACCTCAGACTGAGGAAGTCTTTCGGACGAAAGACGAAACGTTTCTACAGTTTGTTTTTTTTTTGCTTTGTTTTGTTTTGTTTTTTGAATGTCCAGGGGACCAGACTTAGCTTTTTTAGTTGTTTAAAAAAAGGTTTTGCATGTATTATCCAGCCAGTGAAGGTCCAGAAAGCTCTTATGAAACAAGAGACTGTTAGTAGGTTTGACTCAGTGTGTGTGCAGGAAGTCAGGTGTTTGCTCTCACTCAGAAGTCACTTCCC
The DNA here is from genome assembly GCA_038048925.1 of Garcialebias charrua. Taxonomy (NCBI): domain Eukaryota; kingdom Metazoa; phylum Chordata; class Actinopteri; order Cyprinodontiformes; family Rivulidae; genus Garcialebias; species Garcialebias charrua. The sequence continues at coordinate 23,970 of JBBPBX010022515.1, forward strand.
TGCTACGGAGCAGACTCGTCTTTTCTGCCTCTGTGTTGTTGCGCTCTGTGTATTTCACTGCAGTGTGTTCACATGCACATCAGCTCTGACAGGAGGTCAGAGGAAGTGTAAAGAAGGCTCGGGGAAAAAATGACATTGCAGGTCCCACCGAGATTTGAACTCGGATCGCTGGATTCAGAGTCCAGAGTGCTAACCATTACACCATGGAACCTCCTACCAGCAAGGGAGGTGTGAGGGGGGGTTACTGGTAGTATTCGGGGCTGCACTTCTGTGTGTATTTATTATGGCATACACACACTATAGCCGTTTTTGCATTACACGGCCCTCAAAGGCCCGGCCCGCCCCTGGTTGGCCCAGAGCCCTGTCTGGCCCACCTCCACTCATTACACATTGGCCGCAGAGCCGCCTTGAAATGGGTGGGAAGTTCTCTGGAAGTGGGTGGGGTGTTCTCTTCACGTGGGTGGAGTGTTCTTGTGTGCGCGCTTACAGTGTTTTAAGAGAGGAGACGCCGCTAAAAAATATTTGTTAGCTGAATATATATATTAGTGTTTCTGAGTTTAATTTTTGTTAATAACTGATTACAAATCAGCTTATGTTAGAACGTAAATAACACGAAGCGCGCACCCATTTCCGCCTTTCAGCGCGACCTGAATGTCATTAAAATATAACTAATATTGTCTAACTCTTGCGCGCAGCCAGGGTTTTAAAATATAACTAATAATCTCTAACTCCTATGCGTAGCTAGAATGTTAAGAGGGGTGATTCCTTTATAGGTAAAGTGGACACCTAAAAAACCAATCCGCCGCTGTGGCTCAGAGGGATCGCACTCGGCTATTACACTCTACATTTTATCTTGACCCGGGGAAGCGGGTTCGCTTCCCACCTGGTACAAGTAATTTTACTTTTTTCTTTTATTGGAGTAAATAAAAAGGAGTTTGTTTGGTTAACACAACTCCTTTTTATTTACTCCAATAAAAGAAAAAAGTAAAATTACTTGTACCAGGTGGGAAGCGAACCCGCTTCCCCGGGTCAAGATAAAATGTAGAGTGTAATAGCCGAGCGCGATCCCTCTGAGCCACGGCGGCGGATTGGTTTTTTAGGAGTCCACTTTACCTATAAAGGAATCACCCCTCTTAACATTCTAGCTACGCGTAGGAGTTAGAGATTATTAGTTATATTTTAAAACCCTGGCTGCGCGCAAGAGTTAGACAATATTAGTTATATTTTAATGACATTCAGGTCGCGCTGAAAGGCGGAAATGGGTGCGCGCTTAGTGTAATTTACGTTCTAACATAAGCTGATACATAAGCTGATTTGTAATCAGTTATTAACAAAAATTTAACTCTGAAACACTAATATATATACTGTATTCAGCTAACAATTTTTTTAGGGGTTTCTGTAGTTAAATTTTAATGAAATTCAGCTAACGCTGAGGTTGTTGTTAGAACGAGTCCAGCCCCTGCTGCAAACAACGAATCAAATGTGAGCAGTCCATGACGTCAAACTGGGCCCGGGAGTCTGGCCCGATCAGAACCACGGTGGAGATGGTTCCAAAACGAGGGCGGACCCGGGGTGGAAAAGGAAAATGGGAACATGCCGAACCCGGGTTAGAAGGCGGGGCGGGCCGGGCCGTTGAGGGCCGTGCAATGCGAAAACGGCTTGTGTGTAACTCAAGCATGTCCTGGTTTTCCATAGCTCTTCTTTGGATTGTTTCCTCTTGCTGGTCATATGCTGGAGAAGATTCTCAGTCATCCAGCCAACAAAATGTTGAAAAACAAAAACAGCTGGACTTTATTCTGAAGAAGGACATTCATTCATCCAGACTAAGAACTGCTCAAGCCTGGACTAGAAGTGAAACGTCTTCAGCTTCAGAATAGAAGTCCAGTTGTTTTTTTAATGTTTTTTTAACCTTTTTTATTATTAAACTCTTGCTGGTCGTTTGTTTTCCAGGCTGATCAATGTTCTGTTTGCACATTTTGTTTTGTTTTAACTATTAATTTAATCTAAATACAGACTGGATTAGTTTTAATCTAATGCTCTTGTTTGAATACGAATAATATTAAAATACAGGTAGTCCCCGACTTACGAGCGCCCTTACATACGAGGTCCCGGACTTACGAGCTGGCGAACGAGCAGTAAATTTGTAAAAAATACAGCACTTTTTTGTGTTTTTAGATGAAAGTTTGTTAGCTAACCGTTTTGAAACACGTTTCTGAGCATGTTCATGAACTAGTATGAACGTTTTTGATGAAAAACGAGTGTTCGTAGTAGCGCTAGCTTAAATTTTCCGACTTACGACGAAAATCCGGACTTACGAGAACACGTGTTTCATGTTCCGACATACAAATTTTCGTCTTACGAGCGACTCGCAGGTACGGAACTCGCTCGTAAGTCGGGGACTACCTGTATAGGTTTTCTCATGGTTGTTACAGTAATATTTTTAAGAAGTTATCAAAAAGATCTTGTTGTACAACTTACAGATTTGTTTGACTGAGGAGCCGGAGTCTACAAATTATGGCTACGTACAAGCTAATTAATTTTTATTACATTATAGCTCAGTGGAATGAGCTTAGGTGAGGCGTTTGCACCAGTTTTAAACTATTTGTGTTTAATTGAACAAATCTTTAAAAATACAGCAATCACCTTTTAGAGCTGTACATTTGACAAATGTATACCTGGAGTTAAACTCCAGCTCTGGATTCAGACTCCAAAATCCTGACGTGGAGCTCAAAGCTATGTAAATCTCTCAGACTTACTTACACAATTCAAAGTCTACAACATTGTTTGTCGAGCATGGTGCTGTCAGTGGAATGGATGGAGCCAACATTGTTTAGTGGTTGTAGCAGAATTAATTGAATAACCTCAGTTTCTGCAATCAAATGTCACAAAGTGGTCCTGTTATGGAGTTGCAACCTGTCCAGGGTGTCCCCCGCCTCACGCAAAGTGACCATCAGAGATTAACGCCAGCTCCACATTAATCTCCCAACCACCATGGCATTTACCTCCACCTAACTCGTGATCTGTTTAAGACCAAACAAAAAGCAGTAAAACTCAACAAACTATAATTGTATACATCTCTGGCAAATTGTCTGATAGAATAACACATTTTCCCCCATAGCTTTCAGACCACTATAAAGAGTTTAAATACATAATTACTGTAGAGGCTTGGAGAATGGAGAGCCAGGTGAATAAATGGCTTTAATTCATGAAATTGTGTATTTTTAATAGTTTTTTTGTTTTGTTTACAAACTCGTTGAAATAGACCTGAACACTTTTCTTTCAGTCACAGTAATTCATTAGTTTACATCACAATTAGAAACTTAAATCCCTGTCTAAAATACTAATGTTTAATGTCTAATACTGACCTGTTCTAATCTTTTTATCTGTTGCTGCTGTTATGGGTTAAAGCCTCAATCAGACAGTCCAGTTTAGATTAGGCTGACTAGATTTTCCTAATCAAAGTTTAGTAATATTAGATTTATTGTCTATTCGTTGTCCTAATTACAACTGTTTTTAAAAATGTTTTGCATGTATTATCCAGCCAGTGAAGGTCCAGAAAGCTCTTATGAAACAAGAGACTGTTAGTAGGTTGGACTCAGTGTGTGTGCAGGAAGTCAGGTGTTTGCTCTCACTCAGAAGTCACTTCCCTGCTACGGAGCAGACTCGTGTCTTTTCTGCCTCTCTGTTGTTGTGCTCTGTGTATTTCACTGCAGTGTGTTCACATGCACATCAGCTCTGACAGAGGAGGTCAGAGGAAGTGTAAGAAGGCTGGGGGAAAAAATGACATTGCAGGTCCCACCGAGATTTGAACTCGGATCGCTGGATTCAGAGTCCAGAGTGCTAACCATTACACCATGGAACCTCCTACCAGCAAGGGAGGTGTGAGGGGGGGTTACTGGTAGTATTCAGGGCTGCACTTCTGTGTGTATTTATGGCATACACACACTGTGTGTAACTCAAGCGTGTCCTGGTTTTCCATAGCTCTTCTTTGGATTGTTTCCTCTTGCTGGTCATATGCTGGAGAAGATTATCAGTCGTCCATCCAACAAAAATTTGAAAAACAAAAACAGCTGGACTTTATTCTGAAGAAGGACATTCATTCATCCAGACCAGGGGTCTGCAACCTTTACGATCAATAGAGCCATTTCTGCCCTCTCGTTCACTAAATTAAACGTGTCAAGAGCCGCAATACAGTACCTGCTACAACTGTCATTATCAACTGGTGGCCCGTGGGCCATTTTAAGTTTGCTAGAGGGGCTTTTCTGGCCAGTAGGTGTGAAATTATAAAACTAAAAACATCTAATGATTGTTAACATTTATTGATATTTTTACATTTTGATACAAAAGAAAATATTGGACAGATGAATGGAAGATGGATGGAATCCAACATCTTGTATTGTCTTGTATTTTGCCAATAAAAAAATACTAAAACAGTGAACTGTGCAGACAAATGTGCTTTTTATAAAAGTGTGGATTACCTTATTTTTTGGTCTATAAGGTGCATTTAAAAATCCTTTAATTTTCTCAAAAATTGAGTGAGCCTTATAATCCAGTGAGTCTTCTGTATTAATTCTGGTTGTGCTTACTGACCTCAAACCGATTGTCTGTGTTTATTATGAATGAGTTGGATAAAGTTTGACTTATCTGACTGTTTTGTTTTGATAATGTTCCTTATAATCCGGTGCGCCTTATGTATGAAAACAGACCCCTTCATTGATATTGAGCCTTATAATCTGGTGCACCTTATAGTCCAAAAATATGGTAATTGCATATCCTACTTTGAAGAATAAAGCATAAAGTTAAAGTGAGTATAATTTACTTTGTGTATTAGTACTAGTATCCACATATTTGCAAAGGAGTTGACAGGAAAA
>JBBPBX010022515.1:28996-41344 GCA_038048925.1 Garcialebias charrua
TAGTCTTTTTTTTTGTGGGTACAACATCCTATAAAATGCAGTTTTATGTCAGTTTTGGTCAAAGCTTGAAAGAGCCGCTGCAGAGGGACCAAAGAGCCGCATGTGTCTCAAGAGCTGCAGGTTGCAGACCCTTGATCCAGACTAAGAACTGCTCAAGCCTGGACTGGAAGAGAAACGTATTCAGCTTCAGAATAGAAGTCCAGTTGTTGTTGTTGTTGTTTTAACCTTTTTTATTAACTCTTGCTGGTCGCTTGTTTGTCAGGCAGATCAATGTTCTGTTTGCACAGGTTTTTTGTTTGTTTGTTTTAACTATTAATTTAATCTAAATATAGACTGGATTAGTTTTCAGCTTCAGAATAGAAGTCCAGTTGTTGTTGTTTTTTTAACCTTTTTTATTAACTCTTGCTGGTCGCTTGTTTTTCAGGCAGATCAATGTTCTGTTTGCACAGGGTTTTTTTGTTTTGTTTTAACTATTAATTTAATCTAAATATAGACTGGATTAGTTTTAATCTAATGCTCTTGTTTTAATAAAAATAATATTAAAATATAAGTTTTCTCATGGTTGTTACAGTAATATTTTTAAGAAGTTATCAAAAAGATCTTATTGTACAACTTACAGATTAGTTTGACTGAGCAGCCGGAGTCTCCAAACTGTGGCTACGTACAAGCTAATTAATTTTTATTACATTATAGCTCAGTGGAATGAGCTTAGGTGAGGCGTTTGCACCAGTTTTAAATTATTTGTGTTTAATTGAACAAATGTTTAAAAATACAGCAATCACCTTTTAGAGCTGTACATTTGACAAATGTATGCCTGGAGTTAAACTCCGAGCTCTGGATTCAGACTCCAAAATCCTGACAAGTGGAGCTCAAAGCTATGTAAATCTCTCAGACTTACTTACACAATTCAAAGTCTACAACATTGTTTGTCGAGCATGGTGCTGTCAGTGGAATGGATGGAGCCAACATTGTTTAGTGGTTGTAGCAGAATTAATTGAATAACCTTATTTCCTGCAATCAAATGTCACAAAGTGGTCCTGTTATGGAGTTGCAACCTGTCCTGGGTGTCCCGCCCCTCACGCAAAGTGACCACCAGAGATTAAAGCCAGCTCCACTGTAATCTCCCAACCACCATGGCATTTACCTCCACCTAACTGGTGATCTGTTTAACTCCCTGAAGACCAAACAAAAAGCAGTAAAACTCAACAAACTATAATTTTATACATCTCTGGCAAATTGTCTCATAGAATAACACATTTTCCCCCATAGCTTTCAGACCACTATAAAGAGTTTAAATACATAATTACTGTAGAGGCTTAGAGAATGGAGAGCCAGGTTAATAAATGGCTTAAATTCATGAAATTGTGTATAGTTTTTTATTTTTACAAACTCGTTGAAATAGACCTGAACACTTTTCTTTCAGTCACATTAGTTCATCAATACATCAATTAGAAACTTGTCTAAAATACTAATGTCTAATACTAATGACCTGTACTAATCTTTGTATCTGTTGCTGCTGTTACACTTGAATTTCCCATCCGTGGGACAATAAAGGCTGTTTCTATTCTAATGCATTTGGCATTTAGTTAGTGCAACATTTTCTTTAAAAGCATTTATATTCCAATGCAGACTAATATTTTTAATATTAGTCTGGTATGTGATTTATATCAGGCTGTCAGCACTTTCATGAAAACATTAGAAACATATACTCAAGCTCCATCTTTGATCTTTATTTTTATCTGAATGAATTGAAACTCTAAGTAAGTGTGGGTTTAGCTGTCACGCTGACAAACGTGTTCACTCTCTCATCAGATTTCTTTGGACAATGATTATTTGGGCCCAAGGCGGATTGAAGCTCTAAAAAAGGAGGACTCTGACTGGCAGAAGAAAGCTCAAGAGGCCGTTCTAAACATCCAGGAGTTTACTGTAAAATACTTTGAGATCACGGCCAAAGCCCAGAAAGGTACTGTACACCTCATTACTGCTGCCAGGGTCAAGTCAATCAAACTGCAGTGGACTGATTCTGATTAATCATACCATACCATACCAAACCATTTTATTTATAGAGCACTTAAAACAGCGACAAGGCCAACCAAAGTGCTGTACAAACAAACAAACAACAGACAACGCACACACTGAAGTACCAAAAATAGACAAAAACATTGCAGATAATAAATAAAACGACCAAACACAGATCAGCTGGTGTTGAAAGCAACAGAATAGTAATGGGTCTTTAAACGGGATTTGAAAACTGAGAGGGAGGGGGCCTGTCTGACAAGCAGAGGTAACTTGTTCCAGAGTCTTGGGCCTGCTACAGAGAAGCCCTGTCACCTCTGCGTTTAAGACGAGTTCCTGGAACTGTTAAAAGTACCTGGTCCGCTGACCTCAAAGCACGTGGTGGGACATACAGCTGTAGCAAATCAGTGAGATAGGCGGGGGCGAGACTGTTCAGCGATTTGTAGACATACAGGAGAATTTTGAACTGGATTCGAAGATGAACCGGTAGCCAGTGCAGGGAGGCCAAGACTGGTGTAATGTGCTCTCTTTTGCCTGTACTGGTTAAAAATCGGGCTGCTGCGTTCTGGACCAGTTGTAATTGTGCAATGGTGGTCTGACTGATACCAAACAGGAGTGAATTGCAGTAATCAAGCCTAGATGTAATAAATGCATGAATTACTGTCTCCAGGTTATTTTTTTATAATATGGGCTTCAGCTTAGACAGTCACCTCAGCTGGAAAAAACAGGATTTAACGATCATATTTACATGACTGTTGAGTTTCATGGAAGGATCCATTATCACTCCCAGATTTGGTTTACTATTGACCTGTGTTAGTTTGAATCCCAGGGCTAATGTATTAATGAGACAGCCACGCTCTGAGTGTACAGTGACAGAAAGAATCAAGGACAAGCTATTGATCACACAGTACTTGCCCACAGTTTCTGCCTGTGAGGTTATTCCTGAATATCACTCTGTCTGTTACACGTTTTCTCCATAACTCACTGGTTCATGAATCATATGGCACTTAAAAAAAAAAAAACAAGTGTACTGTATGCTGTTGGCTCAAGCTGCAAACTTTAAAGGGAGTAGTAATAATCAAACATGACCAGTAGATGTCTCTCTCTTGTTATTGGTCAAGTGAAAGGAGAAGGTGAGGTTCTCCCTCACTGAGTACACATCTTGTTAAACTGTGGTCTGTTTCTGTGTGCAGGGCTGTACGAGCGTATGAGAGTGGACCAGCGAAAGTTTGGGAAATCTTCATGGACAGCAGCGGTGGAGCGTATGGAGAGACTGCGCTACTCTGTCGCCAAGGAGACCATACAGCTTCAGAGAGCCAGGGAGATCCGTCTGGAGCAGAGGAAACACACGCTTCGAGAGGAGGTGTGGACCACTCAGAACCAAAGGCGCTTTATTTAAAACACATTCTGTTGATTTCCAAGTGCTGATTTATTCATCCCTGCCCTCAGATGCAGAGTCTCTGCAGCAGTGAAAAAGCGATGGCCCTCCTGGACCACATGGAGACACAGTACTATGAGCTGCAGCTCCAGCTGTATGACATACAAGCTGAGATACTCCACTGTGAGGAGTTGCTCCTCACTGCACAATTAGACAGCATTCGCAGGCAGATGACAGGTATTTTAAATTACATTTATCTGCTACTATTTGTGCAAAGTTTGCTGACAAGTTCAAGTGGTTTTGATTATAGAATACATGATTCAAGTAAGTTGTCCTGCTTAGCCTACACAGGAGTCTCCACAATGACAAAAATAGACAAGGGCTGAAACATTAAACGGCATTTAATGTACCGTATTTTGTTCTGATACTTGTAGTTGAACTCGGGTTCATCCCACTTTAGTCAGTGTTTTATTATGTGCACCATTAACTAATTACTGTATCTGATAATATGACAATGAAAATGGGAGTTGCGGTCTAGTTTAAAGTGTGCAGTTTGAACACGTATGAGCATAGAAAATATCAGGATTTCATTTTTTGATAAATTAACAAAATACTGTAGTCCAAAATGCTGTTTCTGCTTTGTCCTTGTAGAGACATTTGTGAAGACCGATGAGAATAAGAATTTCATCTAGTCAAAGAAGAATCTTAAATAAAATTAAAAATTAAAAAAGATTTGGAAAAAAATGTATATATTTGAAAAAGTAATTTTGTGCTTTAAAAGTGACTCTCGTGAACATATTTGTGCCTTCAGAGCATCAGGATGAGGTGGTGTACTACGACACCTTTGAAAGTGCAGATGATATAACGGAGGATGACGCTGCCGAGCGAGAGGAGCTGCGCAGACTTCAGGCCAGCGCTCGACAGCTTGAAGCAAGAAGGGGTCGCATTAATGCCAAGCGCTCTTATCTATGGAACAAAAGGGTGTGTGCTCCATGCACTCTCATTTTTATTCCACAATACTTGCTGCTACTGATATTAGTGATAAAAAAAATGTACTTTGCATTTTTTATTGAGTGTTTAGACATGAATTATAAAAGCACAAGACTTTAAATGTATTCAATAAATTATTCATTGTGAGAACAAATGGCGCAACTTATATACAATCTTTTTGTCACTTGGTAATAGTGGTTAATTTGTGTTGATGTAATTTTTACCCCTTTTTTCTGCAGGAAATCTGTGTGTCCAATCACACTCAAAAACAGCAGAGACGTCAGGACACTTTGCCCCACCTTGTCTTGCAGGTGGAGTTATTTTATTTTACATTCGTTTGGTGCTTTTAGACCAAACCCATCTCAGGAGAGAAGCCATTTTTTCCTCAAATTATTAAAGCAGCTGAAGTGATCAATAAGCATTTTACTTGTGTTTACAAGATTTATTTCTTTGTGATGCTTGACAGTTGCGCTGCGATAAACTCGTCATTTAGAAAAACAGCTAACGCATTGTGTGCATGTAAAATATCACCTGTAGCTCATATATTCTCAACATTTTCAGCAGAAGAACGAAGATGAGAACGAGGAGCTGAAGAACAGCAGAGTAAGTCAGGAGAGGCAGAGGACTCTGGACAGGCTGCGCACCTTCAAGCAGGTAGGGAGCCTCAGTTTGAATTAAAAAACACCTGCGTCATAGCTTTCTCAAGGATCCTTTCCTCTTTGCACCTTTGTCCAGCGATACCCGGGTCAGGTGATACTCAAGTCCACGCGGCTCCGTTTGTCTCACACCAGAAGAAGAGAGCGTGGCAGGAGCACGGACATGGGCGGCGTGAGTGAGCGGGAGGAGGGTGTGGACTCTGTCGGCGTCCAGACACCGCAGCAGCCGCTGTGTCTCAGTACGAGCATGCAGACGGACCCGAGTCCCACACTCACCACTCAGCCCGTTGCAACACTCACAGCACCAGTTCCTCCTCTGCCCGTGCCCAGTCCGGCCGACTCCTCCTGCTCCCCTTGCTCCTTCTCCTCACTGCTGGCGTCCCCCATCTCCCCTCCTCCACCGCCACCCCCACCACCTCCACCACCGACTATGGAGGAGTTGTCACCTTCTGGGAGTGCAGGCCAACACGGGCAAAAGGTTGAGGGGAAGATTGCAGAAGATTTCTTGTTCCCCCCGCTCGGCCCGTTCATCCCTCGTTTTTTTGACAGCAGCCAACTGGTGAGTGCACGGAAAAAGCTGAGGAAGACTCCAGAGTTTGACTCCCACAGCAGAAGAGGTAATACATTCCTAACTGGTACGCTAGTTTTTGTCTAAATACCTTCGCCTGAATAACCAGTCTTCTTGCACACAGAGAGCTCTCCCATGGACGAGGTGCTCGCCTCCCTCAAGAGAGGAAGCTTCCATCTGCGCAAGGTCGACCAGCGCGCTCTGCCCACCACTGACGACGACGACCCCAACAGCATCCTGGCTCAAATCCGCAAGGGGGTCAAACTCAGACGGGTCCCTTGTAAGGACAGGAGAGACCAGAAAGAGCTCCTTGCATCCACCGACCCGCTGACGAGGAGCATCCACGAGGCGCTGCGTCGCATCAAGGAGGCCTCGCCAGACTCCGACTCGGACGATGATGGGCCGGCAGGCCCAGACTGGGAAAGTTAGAGGTGCATGAGAAAACAAACGACAGCACGTTCTGACACTACGTGCACTGTTTTGCACTGTTGCAAACACACAAAAATTCACTCAAGCACCCAGTCGCACACGTAACTGGTCATCAATCCAAGACCAGTTCTGACCAGTGGCTCACGATCAGCTTGTTAAGATGCTTTTCACACTACGTTCATCATCATGAAGGACATGGTTTTTGTTTTAAATGTGCACCACCAGGGTTTTATTTCTGTCATCAGGAGGCCATGTTTCTATCAGCTGCACTGTAAAAGGTCTGCACGTCACCTGAACACTGACTGACGGCTGCGCGCGGGAGCTGACAACGTTTTCATTCAGCCAAGAGCATTTTTAATAAGAAACCAAACTGCAGCGAAAATATGTTACTGGTATGACTGGTAATCTGGGGTTTTACGGTAGATTTAGAAATGAATAGAAGATTATGCAGAGACTCAGACTGGGATTACTGGATTTACTGTCCAGCTTGTAAACCATCAAGCGTCGCCTCCTTTGCTGTTGATTCAACCAGTGCTCTGTCTGGGCTTCAGATGTCACGTTCTTCTCTTTCCTGTGGGAACGTCAAGGAGCTCCGCTCATCTAATCAAATAACTTTAAATCTTTTAGTCGGTCACGTCATGTGACTGCCCCTCCCCCACTCCTGTCCTTTACCACTGCTGGCTCGCAGCCTTTGACCGGGTGAAGGAAGATGTAACGGCCCATCTGTTCAGCTGCAGCATATGGCCAGGCTGGTAGGGAATACAAAGCACAGAAAAGGTTTCATGTTCTTTGCCGAACCTCGAGTCAAAAGCTAGTAATTTGAGAAAGAAGTGACAAAAGGTTGGCAATGGGGGGCTCAAAGTTTAATCAAGGTGAAGGTGCTGGTCGTCTGTTAAATGTGGTCTGTTTGGCTGGTGATTCCCAGACTTTGTATGTGAGAATTTCACAGCAGAACTGTTAAACGTCGTCACGCGTCTTTGAATGCTGGCTGTCTGGTAGGAGGTTGGAATCTCTCGTGTGGGCTGCAGGCCAGGTCTTATTCATTCTCACCACCCCTTCATTACATCTTAACTTTTTCAAAACTCAATGGGCAGTAGCACATGGACGGAGCTTTGTTACTCACGGTGCTGCACTCGCGGACACACACCAAACTAACAGTGGGAAAGTGAGTCTTCTCACCTCATGTTTTTTATTTCATTTTATTCTGAGATGATTTTAAGCACTTGTATCACAAAGTTTCTGAATTGCTTTATTTGTGAGTGAATTTTTATTTTATTTCTAGTTTTTAGAAAAAAATGTAGTTTAGGGTTTGAAAGCACTGAGCAGCGTGTGGAATTAGACGTAAATATGCGGGAGTTCATTAACATCACTTTGCAGCAGAACTATATGAATTCATGAAATAGGCTCTAAGTCGGTAAAAACTGCGTTGTGCATTGTGTAGAACAGTTTGCACTTCATCTCTCCTCTTTAAATCCAGTCAGGTGAACCTTGTAACAGACACTAACACATAAAAGAAAAACATGAACGTCTGATTTTTACAGTGTGAGCATCCAGCGGCTCTGTGTTTTCACCAATACTAAAAAAAAGAAACATTTTCTGGGGAGATCATTCAATCTGATCCAGCTGAGGACACTCTGGCACCTCACTTTACTTAAACCTACCTTTTTAATCAGTTTCTGTACAAAGGCTCAGATACATGATACACATGTGCAGCATAAAAACACTCTGTGTTGTACAGGTAGTTGTTTTTTTTCTTCCTGCCAGAGCGAACCTGAAGCTTTTAACCATCGTTGCGGTGTTCTTCTATATACAACCGTTATCATGTAGCAGGAGACAGATCTAACCCCGACACGACTCTCAGCCTAACTCCCACCATGACGTATAAATGACCAGAAAAATATTTCCTAAAATATCAGTTTGAGTGTTTTTTGTTGCTCAAAAGCCCTCAAGCAGGTCGTCTCAGAAGACGCCACTCTTCCTGGCTTAACTAACACCGACCTTTACTGTAACACGCTTGTTTGTTAAAAGACTGTAAAGTTGCTTTGTGTTTCTTTGTTTATATCCTTTTTTCCCCCTTCTAAGTGTTTCCAGCCAAATTGTTTTGTGAAGACGTTTGCCTTGTTTTCTACACACACATAAAACGGCTTATTTGAATACATTTGAGAAAATGTGCAATATGACAACAAGGAAATACAAAAAGGGACGACAATACTTATTAGACCAGTTGCCTAAAACAATTAACTTAGTCATCATTGCAAGTGTTTTTACACCATAATGTGTTCACAAAATGTTTGAAAAGTCAGTTTTAGCTTTTTGTCTTATCATTTTTATTTATTAAGATTTTTTTGTTTGCTTGTTTGTTTGTTACAAGCTCACCCCTGCATTGGAATAAAATCCTGTAAAGCAAAAGCGACTGTTGAATCATTTTTGTTCATGCGAGTTTTAAAGTAGGGATGCACAATGTTGGATTTTTGGCCAATATGCCAATATTGGCCGATAACCAATCCCAATATCAATTTTTTTTTCCTAGACCTACTTGCAGACACATATCTTACGCTGCTGTGGAATTAAAATACTGTAATTATTCTGCATGGTCGGTGTCAGTTTGGCCTGTTACCAAATGCAGATGCCAAAAAGGGGTCTGAAAATGATTGATTCAACTTGGATTATGTTTAATGTCAAATTTATTCATGACATTTAGTCTAACACAATGACAATACTCGAACAGAGCAAATTTGTAAAAATTTCACAAATCTAAACTCAACCTGTTCACAAGCGACACGTGAAAAGCGCATAAGTACTAGTGCATTAATAGATATACTGTACAGTAGTCCCTCGCTACTTCGCAGTTCGTTTATCGCGGACTTGCTTCTATCGTGGTTTTTCAAAATGAGATTGAACATGACACACAATTGGCTGATGGATGAGCTGTACAGTCAGCATGAAATTTTTATTTAGCAACTGCTGCATCTTTGTGCAGCCCTTACTGCAGGATAAGCTTCCTGCAGCAGCTGTTCTCCGTGCAGACCGGTGAAGTGGGCGTGGCCAAGAACACTTGCAAGTGGCAAAGAGCAGAGCAGAGGCAGGGAGCTGAAATGACATTCTGTGTTCTTTCAGAGCGTTTAGAGTTTAGAAACATTGTTTAGAATCTTGCAAGAGTGTGGGAAAGGTTTAAAATGCCTTCATATACTGTATATGTGTGTATATATATACAGTACTGTATAATAAACTACTACTTACTACTTGTACTACTATTTTGCTGATTTTCACTTATCTCAGGGTACAGATCCCTGCGAAAAACGAGGAACTACTGTATTTGAGTTTCTTAAATTAAAATTTTACCTAAAACGGAAGCAAGAAAGTTCATGCTCAATAATCCAGGTACCAAATCCAATAATTCTCAGTGACTAACCGACTGAGAATTATTGGGCTAAAATAGAATCCTTTTACTGTATATCGGTGAGTTATTTTGATGGAATGGCCGATGTCCAATATTTAACTTTATTGCTAATATCGGCTGATACCATGCCGATAATATTGTGCATCCCCATTTTAAAGAAAAATAATTGTGTGGTTAGTAGGAATGTAACCAATCAACTTTTTGTGGTTTTGATCCTGCTATCTGAACTCTGAAGTTTGATACGTATATTTATGTAATCCTTTTAAATGATGTTGAATAAAGCTATAAACACAGATACCAATTTTACTGCTGTCCTTTTACTAAACGGCTGTGAAATTCATTTATTTACATCTACTTCTAATGTACAGTATATTTTAATAGTATGCAAGTAGCAACTTTTTGGCTGTAAGCTAAAACATCTATTGTAAAGTCAGCCAGAAATCAAATCTGCAGCAACACAGGACCATAAAGTCTGGATCAGTAGACTGATCGGTGACCTCAGCCCAGTATCTGATCCAAGAGAGACGACAGAACTTGAGGTTGATGGCGATCTTTGATCGGATCAGTTCCAACTCAGTTGTATTTTGGCATTAAAGATGCACTCCTCAGTTCACAGAGTTCAGTTCTGGACCACATTTGGACTGAATATGAGTTTATCAAATACATTTGCTCGACTTCGACCTGCTTTGTTAATTTTTTAGCCACAAGTGAACCTTTTACCTGCAAACACACAAATCTCACCAGTTTACACTCAAAGTTAGCCTGAGGTACTTCTTTAATATCATGAATTCAAAATTTATTTAAATAGTCAAAAATATTGCCAGTCTGCTCATACCTCTAAATACAATAATAATATTAATAATAATAATACCTACATTGAAATACCATAAGTTACAAAACAAGAATGAAAAGCTTCTTATCCACTACTGTACAAAGGCATTCATGAACAATAGCATTAATATTTAAGTAACCAGTCGGTGCCACTCAACTCAAAGTTACATCAAACAGAGAACAGGTAACAGTCCCCTTTACACACGTCTTATTCAAGTGTATTAACCTGTGGAAACAACTACCAAAAGAACATTTGTACTCTGCTGATACTAAATGCAAATCTGTTGGGATACAGTGAAGTTTGAACGGTGCAAACAAAGTGTTTGGTTGAATCGTGGGATCTGCAGCACCTCTATTTAAGGGATTGATGATTTTTATCTGCAGTCAAAGTGTTTTGAAATTTGTGGTACAATTCTAAATGTCTGTGTTGTTATACCTTTAAACATGCAGACCCTCCTGGGTTAATACACAGCAATAAGCCACTGCGGGGTCGTTACTGCATTTGATTCATCCATTCATTCATTCATTTACAATGTCTGCGTGAGTAGAAAGGTGTCTTATAGAGTTCCATTTTTGTAATCATCTATATTATATTCTTCCTCAAAAAAAAAAAGTATGGAATCTGAGTACAGATCAGTGTCCGCCTGTGAAGAGTGACAATCAGTGGCCAGTTTCAGTGAGGGTGCAGATTTACAGACATGAAGATGACACTCTGTAAGCCCTTCGAGATGCACTACTTCGACCACACGGGGGGCTGCCACACAGTTTTGCGGTCAACAGTAGTACACTTTCTGTAGGAGACGGGGCGTCAGCATAATTAGATGTGTTTGACCTAACTGGATGGGTCCACTGAGAATAGAGTACCTGATAAGAGTGTTGTCTAGAGCCTGTCTGGTATTGCTCAGTGTGTGTATGTGTATGTGTGAGTGTGTATGTGGGGGTGTGGACCTTGCTCTCCTAGCAGCATCTTCTCTTCCATGATGCAAACACATACAGTATGCAAGCATAATGCACGAGTGCTGTGAAGACACACGTGGCAGCAGGCCTCGCTCGGACACACACACACACACACACACACACTCCACACTGAGCTTGGCAGGAAGACAGGTCAGCTGTTTGCGATGGTGGAAGCGATCTGGATACACGCATTCTCATTTCAAATATAGCACTAAAATTTTCGTGTTGCATGAGAAAACGCCTCTGGAAGATTCATCTACTGTGGACTTTTTTTTTTTTTGTGAAGTGTGGTTTAATATAAGTTCTTTATTTTTGCTCAAAAAGTACACCAGACTCCATTTCCCAGCAGCCAAGACCAATTTGTCCAATCCTCTGGCAGCCCGAGCTCAAACATGGGTTCTTCTGCTCAAAACGTCCCTGTACAGTAAGTCACTTTGGGTCAAAGCATCTGCTAGTTAGAGGACAACATTTTTTTTTCAGTAATTTGGCAGCTTTGGCGCAGTTCTTTAAGTTTTAACAATAATTATTTCCACATGACTTTCGATATACCCCTTCTCTGGAGGGGTGGTACAGAGAGAACTATTGAATGAGGGTGTAAAAGGTGATGTTCTGCGCTGTGGCGCAGCTCTCCAGTCAAACAGTAGATGGCACCGAGGCACAGTCCCTTAGTGAGATGGATTGGGGTACAGTTGTGGCAGTTTTACCTCAACATGTATCTCCTATATGAGTTCCACCAAGGGTAAGCCAACAAACAGCCAATCAGAAGGCAGTCTGAGGTAGTCCCTGCATCATCTTTACTACAGGAGCGCTTGCCGTTGGTAGAAACTTGATGCCTGTAAGGTAAAAAGTGGAATCAGCTGCCCTTCGTGAGCGACATATGAATGTGGGCAGTGCAGTGCCTCAGTTTGTGTGTGTGTTGAGGGGGAGCACGTAAGGAAGGGGTGGCACTGGGGGCAGGGTTGGTGTATGAAAATTATCTTATATGGCTCTGTGATTTCTGGGACCTCTGTCTCTAGCTGGCCTCCTCTATGAGCCGAGCCAAGGTGTCTCTGAGCTCCGTCAGCTCAAAGATCTTGCCGTCGAGCAGCTCCAGCAGCGTTCGCAGGCTCTTCCTGAAGTTCTC
>JBBPBX010022516.1:0-10071 GCA_038048925.1 Garcialebias charrua
CTCGTTTGACTCGTTTTGAAGCGAAAACTTAACGCGCTTTGGAGACTAGCTTAGCTTTTAGCCTGCTACCGCTAACGCCTGCTGCTGGACTGAGCGCTGCGTAACAACGACGTCACCACGCACGTTTTGTGTCACAGCTTTTTCTGTCCGGGCGCGTTGTTGAAGCAGCCGCTCCAACCCGAACAGAAACAGAAAAACGTCAATGAAACGTTGTAAAATCCTATCGAAATATCGAAAATATGCTTAAACTTCATATCATCGTTATTGAATAAATGTATATTGCGATATTTATCGTTATTGAATTATCGTCCAGCACTAGTCACTCCTAAGGAGAACCTCAGCATCTTCATTTCTGACACTTCCAGTTCTTTCTCCTGTCTTTTTGTCAATGCCACTGTCTCCAGACCATACAACATAGCTGGTCTCACCACTGTCTTGTAAACTTTTCCTTTGACCTTTGCTGACACCTTTTTGTCACAAATCACTCCTGAAACTTTTCTCCATCCGCTCCATCCTGCCTGGACTCTCTTCTTCACCTCTTTACCACATTCCCCATTTTCCTGGACAGTGGACCCCAAGTACTTGAAGTCCTGCACCTTTGTGACCTCTGCTCCTTGTAGCCTCACTGTTCCACTGGCCTCCCTCTCATTCACACACATGTACTCTGTCTTACTACGACTGACTTTCATTCCTCTTCTTTCAAGAGCATACCTCCACCTCTCCAAGTTCTCTTCCACCTGTTCCCTGTTCTCACCACAGATCACAATGTCATCTGCAAACATCATAGTCCATGGGGATTCCTGCCTGACCTCATCTGTTAGTCGGTCCATCACCAGAGCAAACAAGAAGGGGCTCAGAGCCGATCCTTGATGCAATCCCACCGCCACCTTGAAGCTATCTGTCACTCCCACAGCACATCTCACCACTGTCCTGCTGTCCTCATACATGTCCTGTACCAGTCTAACATACTTTTCTGCCACTCCAGATTTCCTCATGCAATACCACACCTCTTCTCTTGGTACCCTGTCATAAGCTTTTTCTAAATCCACAAACACACAATGGAGTTCTTTCTGACCCTCTCTGTACTTCTCTATCAACATCCTCAAAGCAAAGATGGCATCTGTGGTGCTCTTTCTTGGCATGAAACCATACTGCTGCTCACAGATAGTCACATCTTGTCTAAGTCTTGCTTCCACAACTCTCTCCCAGATCTTCATTGTGTGGCTCATCAACTTAATTCCCCTGTAGTTGCTACAACTCTGTACATCACCCTTGTTCTTAAAAATGGGAACCAGCACACTTCTTCTCCATTCTTCAGGCATTTTCTCACCCTCAAATATTCCATTAAATATTTGAGTCAAAAACCTCACTGCCATCTCTCCAAGACATTTCCAAACCTCCACTGGTATGTCATCAGGTCCTACTGCCTTCCCCTTCTTCATTCTTTTCAGAGCTTTCCGGACTTCACCCTCACTAATCTTTCCCACTTCCTGGTCCACAGTTTCTATTACCTCCACTCTTCTTTCTCTTTCATTCTCTTCATTCATTAGCTCCTCAAAGTAATCCTTCCATCTTCCCATCACACTCTCCTCACTTGTTAGAACATTCCCATTCCCATCTTTAATAAGCCTAACCTGCTGCACATCCTTTCCAGCCTGATCCCTCTGTCTTGCCAATCGGTACAAGTCCTTCTCGCCCTCTTTAGTGTCCAGTCTCCCATATAACTCATTGTACGCCCTCTGCTTTGCCTTAGCTACTTCCCTCTTTGCTCTATGTCCCATCTCCTTATATTCCTGTCTCCTCTCTTCAGTCCTCTCACTGTCATATTTCTTCTTGGCTAATCTCTTTCTTTGAATGGCGTCCTGCACTTCACTATTCCACCACCAGGTTTCCTTATCATCCATTCTCTGTCCAGATGACACACCAAGTACCTTCCTACCTGTCTCTCTAATTACTGTTGCTGTAGTAGCCCAGTCACTTGGAAACTCTTTCTTACCACCCAGAGCCTTTAACAGCTCGTCTCTGAATTTCTCACAACATTCTTCCTTCTTTAGCTTCCACCATTTGGTCTTCTTCTCTGGTTTTACTCTTTTTCTCTTCTTCGCAACAACAGTCATTCTACACACAACCATCCGATGCTGTTTGGCCACGCTCTCCCCTGCTACAACTTTACAGTCTCCAATCTCTCTCAGGTTTCCTCTTCTACACAGAATGTAGTCGACTTGTGTACTCCTTCCTCCACTCTTATAGGTCACTCTATGTTCCTCCCTCTTTTGGAAATAGGTATTGACTATAGCCATTTCCATTCTCTTGGCAAAATCCACCACCATCTGTCCTTCCTGGTTTCTTTCCTTGACACCAAACCTACCCATCACTTCCTCATCCCCTCTGTTTCCTTCACCAACATGTCCATTCAGGTCTGCTCCAATCACCACTCTTTCCTCCCTGGGAATACTCTCTATCACTTCATCCAAATCTTTCCAAAATTCATCTTTCTCCTCCCCATCACATCCAACCTGTGGAGCATAACCACTTACTATGTTTAGCATCAGACCTTCTACTTCTACCTTTAGACACATCACCCTATCTGACACTCTCTTCACATCTACTACATTCTTTGCCAACTCCTCCTTCAGGACCACCCCTACTCCATTTCTCTTTCTATCCATACCATGGTAAAACAGTTTGAACCCTGCTCCAATACTGCGAGCCTTGCTGCCCTTCCACTTGGTCTCTTGGACACATAAAGCATCTACCGTATTTTCCGGTGTATAGGTCGCACCTTTTTATGGTTTTTTCAAGGCCTGCGACCTATACTCAGGTGCGACCTATATATGGCTTGTTATCACTTTCGGTGAAACAAATTTTTAAATCCAGCTCATTTCACAATTACGTTCATTTATTAAGGAAAAGTTCAGCTCAGACATATATTTGCTATAATTTTTATCAAACAAATAATTGTTTTTAAGTGTTAATCTTCTTAAAAGCCTTGCTGTGCGCTCCTGTGGCAGACATTTGCAGCAGAGCTAAACGTAGGTGCGACCTATACACCAGTGCGACCTATCTAGGGATTTTTCCAATCTATTGGTGATAATTGGACAATGCGACCTATACACAGGTGCGACCTATACACCAGAAAATACTGTACCTTTCTTCTCTGCATCATGTCAGCCAGCTCTCTACCTTTGCCTGTCATTGTCCCCACATTTAGAGTTGCAACCCTCAGTCCTACATTCTTCACTTTCCTCCTCTCCCTCTGTCTCCTGACACGTTTTCCTCCTCGGCGTCTTCGACTAACAGTAGTAAAATTTCCGCCGGCACCCTGTTTGTCAACAGCACCGGTGGCGGACGTTGTTAACCCGGGCCTCGACCGATCCGGTATGGTTTCACTTTGATGAACTCGCATTATGGTTTTGGCAAGTGTTTTACGTCGGATGCCATTCCTGACACAACCCTCACCATTTACCCGGGCTTGGGATCGGCACAAGAGATACACTGGCTTGTGCTCCCTAGTGGCTGGCTGCAACTCCTTCCTATGAGTGTCAGAGACTCCGTTACCACACTGTTACACTGAATTTCTTCCTTGTCAACAGTAGGGCTGGGCGATATGGAAAAAATCATATATCACGATATGGACTTTTTTATATCACGATAACAATATATATCACGATATATACAACACGATGCGTGTGTGTGTGCACATGAAAAATTTGGACCAAAGTTTTTTTATTTTATTATTTTACTACAGATAGTTACAATACATAGTTCCCAGACACGCCCCCAACCGGTTTCCGCACCACATCTAAAGGCAGAGAAGGCAAAGATGGCGAACAGCCAGAGCAAATTATACGGACAAAAACACGAGCTACCACAGCTTCACCAAGGAACAACAGCAAAATGGCAGTGGTCGAGTTAAATGAGTTTGAGAAAGAAATCATGGCAGACGAATCAGACAACTTGTCACAAAGTAGTTACTCCGATATCATTAATTATTTAATTACTACAAAGAGCGCACACCGGCTTCACAGCACACCGGCTTCACAGCGCAGAGCTTCACAGCTTTAAATCCAAAAAAGATGTGTAAACTGTCTCAATCATATCTAACCAGCTAAAAAAAGGTTTAACTAAAATAACACACAGCCAGCACAAACAGTCCAGGCTGAACACGGACCAGAACCAGCACTTGAGTGTTACCGTGTTGGAAGTTAGCATGTTGTTAGCACTGGAGCGGAGGGTCCCTCCAGCTCAGGTCGGACGGCGTGGATCCGTCGCGGCCGCGGGGGCACGTCCCATGGGACCGACGCGTCGCCCGCACGACTTGGCTCCCGTCCTCCTTCTCCCACTGGGACGGTCTCCCCCGCCGGTCCCGGTGGACCGTGAGGAGGCCATTGTCCGTTAGCGAGATGCTAAGCTAGCCACAGCATGCAAGACGGTGTCGCTAAATAATAATTTAAAAAAAAACAGCTCTAACACACAGACAGTTGTACTCTAACATTGTTCTGACATAGTTTCACAAAATGATTTATGTAGAATATTTTGTTTACCGGCCAAAAGGACGACGTCTTCCAGAGCAGATCCGAGCCAGACTCAGAGAGGAGGGGCTGCAGTCCAGCTTCTCGGATGAGATAAATCCTTCACGTTTACTTTTTTTTTGATTAAGTGAAACCTGCGCGTTGCCCAAACGTCTACCCGACTGGAACACCCACTGACACAACACGAAGTAACCATTGCAATTAATTAGAAATTAACAAAAAAAACAACGTGAAAAATGGACATCCAGTAGAACGCGCTCCAACTGCTGCTTTGCCTTCCTGTGGGAGGGTCAAACAGGACAACCCACAGATGTGACGTCACATGGGAACTATGTATTATAAGAATGTGAACAAAAAGAACAAGGAAATTTGGACCAAAGTAGAAACTAGATCTACCTAAGATCTACCTTAATTCAAGGAGTACGATTATGGAATGACTTAATGACAAATGTTAAGGAAGCCAAATCATTCATTGTATTTAAGAAACTGGTAAAAAATGAATTGCTAAAAAAATATAAATGAATCTAATTTAATGTGTGATATATGTGAATTGAAAATTGACTGAGTTATTTACTTATTTTGTTATTATAGAAAATATTGTTTGAACTGTTATTAGATGAATAAGGAGCAGATTTAATAAGATTTATTCTTCATCTGCTACCTTTCATTTTTTTTTCTATTATGAATACGTTAATTGTTGTATTTCATATTATAAAATGAATAAACTAACAAACAAACAAACAACTCCTTTTCCACTTTGGTCCAAATTATTCCTGCAGGTGGCGGTAAAACAACAGCTGCTAATGAAACTCACGAAGAAGAGATCCGCTCTGAAGTTTGAGTAAACAAAGCAAGAAACAGTTGAGATTACGCAGATTAAAGCTAATGTATTTGTATTGGGTGAACCTACAAGGACATAAACAAGATCATCCAACTAAGATGGTGCTGCAGGACTGTTGGGAACATAATAAATCAAATTATAATAGTTTTGGATGGGTTGGGGACATTAAAGCTGATAATCTTGGTTTAACTAAATTCCAATATAGTGCAACAGTTCCACAATCTGAAATTCCACCATGGCTATTTATATATCCAGAAGTTGATCTCCAATTGGGGGAAATTCTTAAAAAGGGAAATACTCCAGAGTGGATGGTAGTGAATAAGCATCTTGAAAGATATAAAGATAGCATGATTATATATACGGATGGATCTAAAGACCCAAATAGTGGTAAAACCGGAGCAGCAATGAATATCCCACACCTTAGAGTCTTGCTTAAGAGGAGAACAGCTGATCATTTAGCTGTTTTTACAGTTGAATTATCAGCCATTATACTAGCACTGGAATGGTTGCTGGATTATGATATGGGGGGTGATGGTCAATTCATAATAGCGTCAGACAGCCAAGCGGCATTATTAAGTATAAAGTCTGGAAAAGCTTCCAGATTGGATTTGCTGTTTAGAATACACCAATTATTAGTTCAGCTACATAATAAAAAATACTATGTCCGATTTGTCTGGATTCCTGCTCATGCAGGTGTAGAAGGTAATGAGGAAGTAGATATTCTCGCAAAACAGGCTTTGAAATCAGAAATTGTTCATTTAAATATTCCACTGAGTAAAAATGAGGGAAAATCAATTATACAAAAAGAAATTCTTAAGACCTGGCAGGAGCAATGGGATGACAATGAAAACGGAAGACATCTGTATACAATTCAAAAGAATGTTGGGGAAAATAAATGTTTGAGCGGAAGGCGAAAGGAGGAAGTAGTTATGTCAAGACTTAGAATAGGACATTCTGGGCTTAATAGTTCTCTTTTAAAAATAGGAAAGCATGAAAATGGGGCCTGCGACCACTGCCCTCAGATGGAAACTGTGGAGCACGTTTTGTTACATTGTGATAAATATTTAGAAGAACGTCAGCTTTTGGAATCATCACTAAACAAAAAGAATATTGGACTATCTATGATCAGTCTATTAGAAAATAAATCGAGCTATGTAAAAAACCACTTGTTTAAGTATTTAAATAACACAGGCTTAATAAATCGCATTTAATGTAATACTATCTAAGTATCTGTATGCCGGTGCATGCTTCAACATGCAAACATGTAGTTGAGAAATAGGTTAGGGTGTGAATTTGCACGCCATACACATCGTTGTGATGTGTCAAATTCCCTCTGACATTACTGATAACCACACTCCAGTCTGGTAGGTGGCGGTAAATGCACCTTAGTTGGTTGCCAGCCGCCATTAAAAACCAAAAGAAGAAGAAGAAGAAACAGAAAAGAGAAAACGTTGCGTTTGATTGCGGTTCTGTTGTGTCTCTGTTTTGTATTGGTTAACTGGACCCGAGTTCGGACTCGGTTGGACTCTGGGTTCGTGTCCTCTGGACCCATTTTGTCTCAGAGTTTCAGCGGAGCTAAATAATGGAAGCTAACAAGGTGAGCTTCCCCCTCTTTTTGGTAAAAGTTCTTCCTCGGGTTGCCTGTGCAGCTGTTTTCTCCTTGTGACACCGGCTTCATGCGCGTGCGGCTCTGTTGCTCTCGAGTTTAACAACGTAAAGCATGTGTCGCAAACCCGCGCGTGCGTCAAACAAAGCAGCGCCGTCATCTCGCAAAACCACATATGAAGCTTCTTTGCGACAGTTATTTTTTTATTCTTATTTATCACGATAGAGACGATAGAAGGAAAGTAGCACGATAGACACGTTTCTATCGTCCCCACGATATATATCGTCATATCGCACAGCCCTAGTCAACAGTATATGGACATATTCATAAAATGGAACACAACTGACAGACCCTAAAGGCTGCTGCAGCAGCTAACAGAAACTCCAAGCATCAATGTGAAATTACACAAGCTCACTATGAACCACTGCAGTCAGTTTTTCTGCAGTTAAATGAGTGAATAAACAACACAGTAATAATGGCAGAGTGTTGTTTTCGCTGCTCACTCCTTTCAACATGTAGGAACAAGCCAAAATCATCCTCAATCCAAACAAACAATTGTGTATTCACCATTTTGGATGTAACTGTTGTCATGCTCGAGTGTTTGAGTGCATGTGCATGTCAGTGAAATACAAAATCTAATTGGCAGCTAGTGTCCTGACATGGAAATTACAGTTGATTCAATGAGTAAAGCATAACAGTGTAGGGTTGCCACAGGAGAAGAGGAGTCAGTTGTGCCTGACAAGATAAATAACACATGGATGTTCAGATGAATAAAATCAAGGCTGTGTTTTTGGTGCACATAAACCCAAATATATAACTCCTTCCTATGAGTGTCAGAGACTCCGTTACCACACTGTTACACTGAATTTCTTCCTTGTCAACAGTATATGGACATATTCATAATTGCATTAGCACTTCACATACTTTAAATGTATAGAACACACATTGTATATATGTATTATTATTTTTATTTTTTATAATATTATTTTTTATTATTTTGTTTTCATTCAGTTGTATATATATTTTGGTATTCTTTGTATGGTTAAATTGTTATACCTTTGAATGTAGCTGAAATAAAGTCAATTTCCCCCTGGGATTAATAAATTATTCTGATTCTGACAACAGGTTCAGCAATATAAAAATTCAAGATCCGCAATGCAGCCGACCATTATTTATTTTTAGTTTAAACTACAGTTGTTATACCAGTGCAGGTTTTATTTATTTTAAGTTTAAATTGGGAGCATGCAAACATAGATTGGATAGAAATGACTGAATAAGGTCACAGGAGTGAAAATGAATAAAGAGAACCAGTCAGTGAAGGTGAGGCAACAAGGAGAATAAAGGGATCAGAGAGGAAAGCCATTTCTTTTTTAGGCTGATATCCTTCTCAGTGGCACCTCATTCCCCAAGGACATCCAGAGGACATGTCTAAAGGCCGAGATACACTGAAGCAGACTCCGTATACGCGCGTATACGCGCATATTTTGTGCGTATGTTTTTGCTGCTATACTTCAAGAAACTATCAGCTTTCAAACGCTCTCGTTCTCCTTGTTGTAATATGAGCAGCAGCACACGCAGGGACTCAACTGAGCTCGCTGATTGGTCACTTGCTGACACGCCTACTGAATTGATTGACAGCGCTCAGTCAGCTGAAAGTGAAACCTAGTTGAAAGTGAAACCTTTAACATGAGCAGCTCGCTGGACTTCTGCGGTGTTCTGATGCGGTGTTTCTACTATATATGTTATAAAAAGTTCTCTCAGAAATAAAAATAATAACAGGGAGCGCTTTTCCTGCAGCACACAGCCCACCAGGGAATATTAAAACATCGCGCACCCAGGTAGGACCTGAATTCATTCATTTCAATCATCGAGTGAACGGAGGAAGAAGCGGTTACTTGACTTTAGGCAAAAAAACAAAAGAAAAGGCCCGATCAGCGATAAAGAAGGGGAATTTATTTCATTTGTGTAACATACAAAACAGTCCGGCGCCGGGAAGTTTATGGTCAGACACCGCGTATCGCGCACGCGGATCGCGTATGCGTAGTAAAAAAATACTTTTGCGCGTACATGCCCTGAGGGGCTACGCGGGGCTACGCTTTTGCCTTGGCGTACGTACGCTGCGTATAGGCATACCGTGAGGACGCTCGAGTGTATCTCGCCCTTGAGCATGTCTTTTCAGCCTTTACAAGATATGCACACAGAAGATGCATATTGTGATCCCTGCTTGGGTTTAAGTCTCAGAAGAGTGGATTCAGTAACAAAACTGTTGTGGGAGATTTACTGTAGTTGATGCCACACATTTCAATACTGATGGTCTTTGACACAAACCTATTCTCCTTTTTGTATTCTAGCCAAAAAATACACACCTTATAAAGGGTGAAAAAAATATTTCTTAATACATTGTCTACATCTCCAGACTTTCAGTACTCCCTGCTTCATGGTTTAACTAAACTATTTCTGTCCAGCACATCTTGCAGAAAACCTTTCACTAAATACAAAAGGCATAATCAGACCAGAACAGAGAACGAGTAAAAACAGATGTCAAAAATAAATATCAGGGGATCAAACAGAGTCGAGGAGAACCACAGAGGTCAGTGTTTGAATTAAGAGTTTTTATTAAAGGGGACCACACATGCAAAAGTCACTTTTTGATGTTTTTTTACTCAACATTGGGTATTTACTTCATAAAAAAACAGTCCTTGTGCCAAAAAAATGCACCCAGTGGTTTATTTACTCTAAGTAGATTTATTTTACTGTGATAATTACGTTTCGTTTTAAAATACTCTCGCATGTGACGTCACAAGCGAGAGGACAACCCACCTCAAACCTGAGTCCAGCCCCTCAACTAGCAACCCCTGGTGCGGCTCAACCCACTTCAGTAAAATACACGTCACGGTTGCCGAGCAGTTTTGGAGCTGACCCGGCGGTCATTTATTTATTTATTCATTTATTTAGCCCCCGGGGGGGCCAGCCACGCAGCACATCTTGAGTAAAACCAGAATGTTTTATTACCTTGTTTGAACTCTGTCTCGTTGAAACTGTGCACACACACACTCTCGCGGGGCGACAGTCTGAAACGTACAAGCACCACT